>JAAGAY010011823.1:0-11207 GCA_011801015.1 Ardeotis arabs
ATTAAAAAAAAAAAAAGAAAATCTGTATTTTTAAAACCTATGGCTGATGTGTGTTGTTTGTTTTTTGTTTTGTTTTTTTTTTTCTTTCTTTCTTCTTTCAGAACTGAGAGATAGCTTTTGGGTCTTTATAAATGAAGTACCACAGAAAAAATGGAAGCAGCTTATGAGAACTCATCTGCAGGAAAATGATATTGTTAAAATTATTGAGGACTTTCCTAATGATAGAGAAGAGCAGTCTTATCAGATGCTTCTCACCTGGAGAAACACACTGGGAGGGAAACAATGTATTATTAAGTTACTGGAGGAGTTACGATGTCTAGATACCAAGGCTTATGATAACGCATTGAATACTTTAAAAAGTAAAAACATTATAAATTAAGTATATTTATTTAATATATTAAAAAAAAACTCAAAATGACTGGTAAGTTAGCTACGGATTAATGTTTATGATGAACTATAAAAATGCTCCTCCGTACATATATATGTCTACAAACTTTCTGTAAAGGAGAATGTCAGCAAGCTGCTAGTAAAGGCGATGGCACGGGCTTGCTACCCTCCTCGCCTTCAGGTGGGGAGCTGGGAGCGATGCGACGCCGCCAGCGCTAACACGGGCTCCGGTTGTGGTGTGCACGAAGGTCCTTTTGAGCTGTACGGTGCTCAGCTCGGGCGCCGGATGCCGGCTGGTGAGCGAGGAGCTCCAGCTCGCGCTTCCCTTCCCGTGAGGTGGGACTCTGCTGCGTGAGCCTGGGCAGCGGGAACCAAGAGGCTGCTGCTGTTTTTGAGAGAATTGTGATGCTTTGCTTTTGGAAACAATTGTTTGGTTTTTGTTTTTGTTTTTGTTTTTTTAATTTTGTACAAGTATGCTCAGAACTGTGACATTTGAAGCGCAGCAATAAAAAGCCGGTTGAGGCACAAGCTGGGGTTGTTGACTCTGGGACTTTCTTTGCCTGAGAATGGTGGTGGTGGGGGGTGTTTGTGAGGGGAAGCCCGTTCCCAGTCGGTTTTGGGGTTTTGGGGCCTCCCGGGTTGTGGTAAACCCCCTCCAGAGGGGAGCCGGGCCGCGTTTGGCGGGAAAGTACTGTGGGCGGGAAACCGGCGGGGGCGGGGCGGTGCTTCCCCCGTTGCCGTGGTGACGCGAGGCGCCCGTCGGAAGTAGCGTAGCGGTGGGCGGGGCGACGCTTCCGGGCACGCTGTTGCATCAGCTCGCAAGGGAGGGGGGAGAGG
Organism: Ardeotis arabs; assembly: GCA_011801015.1. Taxonomy (NCBI): domain Eukaryota; kingdom Metazoa; phylum Chordata; class Aves; order Otidiformes; family Otididae; genus Ardeotis; species Ardeotis arabs. The sequence goes on from JAAGAY010011823.1 coordinate 1,225, forward strand.
AGGAGGCAGCAGGATGGCAGCCGCCACCGAGCAGGGTAAGTCGGCGCCGCGGAAGCCCGGCGAAGCTTCCTAGGGGGGTTGTTCACGGTTCGGAGAAGGGGTTGGGGGCGCGGCTCCGCCGCTGTCACGGTGTCAGGGGGCGGCGGTGGAGGGCGAGGGGGCAGCCGCCGACCCACCCGTCCTGTCACGGCGGAGGAGGCGTCGGGGGAGAAAATGGCGGCTGGGGGCGTTGGGGCGTCGCCTTGGTGGCTTTCTCAACGCGTCCCACCGGGGCCTGCGGCGGGGGGGCCGGCGGCGGGGTCACCCCCAACGCACCCCCAGGGGTGCGTTGGGGGCGACCCCGCCGCCGGCTCCCCCGCCGCAGGTCCCTGAGGTTTGAGGCTGGCAGCCATCAACCATCACGGCACCCATCATTGGGTGGGTGCCCCTGAGAGGGTCACCTGTGTCCCTCTGCAGTGGGTGACATGCAAGCAGTTCCTTCAGGGCAGCGGGAGTGAGGAGTCTGAAGGACAGCGCGTGACTGGGTCTTTATGCGTATGGAGCAGTGGAAAACGTAGATCTCGAAGTGCTGGTTGCACCTCTCGCGCTGGTGCCCATGGATCGGAGAGCCTCTGGTGCCTTGCCGAGACCATGGGAGACAATCCACGTCGTGGCTCACATCTAATGTAAAGGTTAATGGTGACACATGGGGATTTGGGGGAATAAACTCAGAGCATCTCGGTGCTGAAGTTCGGAAACAGGTGTTCTCCAGCTCGATGGGTTTGAAGAGATGTTGGGTGCCAGACCGCTTAGTCAGTTGTGCGCTTATCACCGCATCGTCTGCTCTCTTTCATCTGCTTCTGTCTCCTTTACTGTCTTTCCTAGTCATCAGTGTTCTCCCTTGAACTCATGTCTGAACTTTTTGACTTTTCCGGACTTCTTTTTGTGGTCGTCTTTTAATGATGGGTTATGCTACGCTCTTCCATATGGAAGGAGGGCCAGGGTAGTCCTATAATTTTTGGCACTACTGTAGCAAATGGAAACTTGGAATACCAGTCATACAAGTATGAAATACCATTATGGTATGTAAGGGGTTAGAAATTTCTGTCATTCCAGTTAAGGATCTGTAGATTCAAAGATTTGCCCCTTTTTTTTTGTTACTGAAAGTTACTTTCCTGTTTTGTTAATCGCAAGTAACATTCCTGTATAAGGGAGTCCAAAAACATTTATTCTTGTCAAGGGACTGGCTTTTTCGGATGTGTTTTCAGTATCTTAGTGAAGGGAGGGGGAAACCCCACCAGAGGCTCAGTTCAGGAGTGCTTTAAGAAACTGTTTAGTTAAGTTTATTAATGGGCAAATAGTATTTGCTTTTTACTTAAATTGTGATTGTCACATGTAGTTTCAGTTGAGGAAAAGTGGAAGTGGAACTTGCAGGGCTAAAGTGGCTAGGACTGACAAGCTCTTCCTTGGTGGAATACTCCTGTGTTAAAAATCCTGCTCTGCTAAAAGCCTCTTGATCCTTGCGTGTGAGTCTTGCAAAGTCCTTTGTCTCTCTGTCTCTGTGTGTGTGCTGTGTCTTGCGTAGATGGGATAGCTGCATTGGTTCAGTTCTTCTGAAATTTTTATGGAAAAGGATAATTTGTCTTGGCTGAGCAGATAGTTGGACTTCCTTCTAAAGTGACCAGAGTGGCCAGCTGGAATAACAAATGGCCGATTTGGAGCTGTATTAATAATGAGGCATTATTAATATTAATACTCATTAATATGTTTTGTAAGTTGTTTTAAATCAGTGAAAGCCAAGTTGGAAGAGAAATTATATTTATAAATGTCTAAGATTTCTTCTCAGAGAATGCCTCTGCAGAAATCCCAGAGCATTTCAGTTGTCGTCTAATTTGACTGACAAGGTTAGCAGGTTCAGGGAAGCCCAGGAAACCTACTTTTTCCCTGAAGCAAAGTAACTTCCTGTTTTTGCGTCAGCTAGCTTACTGCCTACTTTATGGCTTTTCTGTATTTACCTTGCTGTCAACACCTTCAAGGGACAGAGCTTTCTGTTTTCAAGTTAATAAAAGTGAAAGATTTCCGTTAAATTTGATATTGTGTGGGTTACACGTCTTGATTGAACTTCAAAAGGTATTTTACGTGTAAATAAAATGTACAAGTGGTCTTATGCCTTCGAGTCTGTGTGTTGCTGCAGTCTCACAGACAAATTCCTGGTGTCCTTTAGTAGTCTCTGAAGCACTTTATGCGTGGAGATGAACATGTGACAATTATATCGCCCCAAGAGATCGTACACTATTCTATGATTCTATAATTATTGTACGAGAACTGTGTTAATGTCTACAGTGGAATTTTTTGAAACACCTTCTTAATGCAGGGAGAGTGTTCCATTATTAACATTTGTTCTTATGGTTTTTCTAGGTTATTTTGCTACCTTTCCAATAATTGTGCTCAATGCTTGCTCTTTGGTGATATGATTTGATGTTTATGGATCATTCCATTCACATGAGTTAACATTCAGTGTTATGCAACAGCTCTGTAATACTCCTGCTTTTTTGTTGTCAGGAAGATACTTCCTAATGCCATTGAGTAGTAGCAACTCTAATTTTTGTTTTGGGAGGGGAAAAAATGCAGTCAGAGAGAAGGGTTGTTTCTTAGTCTCGTTTCCTAAAGGAGCGAGGTAAAGGAGCTCAGACCTGTATGTGTCTATTGGCCCTTCTCCCTCAATAGTTTTTGAATCCATCGGTTGGTATCAATTACATTTGACAGTGGGCTGCCTCTTGCACACAGTTGGCAGATTCAGCAAAGATGGGTTGGAGCTGTGTGAGAGGATGGCGATACTGAAGTGTATGGTGAAAGCGGATGAAGCACTTAGGAGGTACCAGGAAATATTTCAGTGGGAGTGCGTGATGAATTAAAGACATTGTGAGACACAGAGAGGGGGCAGGGCAGAACTGAGGGTGCAGGGTATAAATCACAGAAAACCAAGATTCAGTAGATATACTACTCTTGTTTTTAGTAGTGATATAAATGAAATCGGAAGAAACTTTAATGTGAAGGTAGTTTTGACTGATTTCTTTTGCTTGAAAATAAGTGGTCCTTTGGTATCCTACCTTCCAAAAGACAGTGTTATCCTGCTATCATAGAATCATTAGGGTTGGAAGGGACCTTCAAAGGTCATCTAGTCCAACCCCGCTGCAAGAAGCAGGGACATCGCTGACTAGATCAGGTTGCTCAGAGCCTCATCCAACCTGACCTTGAACGTTTCCAGGGATGGGGCATCCACCACCTCTCTGGGCAACCTGTTCCAGTGTTCTACCACCCTCAGTGTAAAAATTTTTCTCCTAATATCCAATCTAAATCTACCTCCCTCTGTTTTGAAACCATTACCTCTAGTCCTGTGACAATAAGCTCTACTGAAGAGTTTCTCCCCATCTTTCTTGTAGGCCCCCTTTAGGTACTGGAAGGCTGCAGTAAGGTCTCCCCGGAGCCTCCTCTTCTCCAGGCTGAACAGCCCCAACTCTCTCAGCCTTTCTTCACAGGAGAGGTGCTCCAGCCCTCTGATCATCTTTGTGGCCCTCCTCTGGACCTTCTCCAGCTGGTCCATGTCCTTCTTATGTTGGGGGCTCCAGAACTGGATGCAGTATTCCAGGTGGGATCTCACCAACTCCAGATGGGGTCTTTCTTCCCTGGAGAGGACCCTGTGCCTCAGGAGAAGAGCTTTTGTTTTGTTAGTTCAGTGCAGTTTCAAGCTACTCTGAAGAATGCCAGAATTGAGAATGATTTTGTCCTGCATGTACTGAAACAGTGTGCTCAGAGGTATTTCAGAGCTGCGCTGATAACTCGGCACTCTCTCAAACACAGCGAATTTGCTTGTATCTCTACATCTGACTGCAGCAGGGAGTAGAACACGCCTGTGCTAGCTTTAAGCTAGCTATCATGGTTTGAAAAGTAGCCATCAGTCTAGAAAAGGAAGTTTGGAGCTTAGCACAGCCTGTGAAACCAATGTGGGAAACTTGTATTGGTACAATGAGCCTGCTGGGAGCTCAAGGCTGCTGCAGCTCAGCTGCTGCTGTGCCCTGAGAAACCGTGTCGACAGCAGCTCAGGTGTGTTCATGCTGTCCTGCCCTTGCTGTGGTGTGCAGTCACGGACGTGAGTTTGGGCTGAATTTGAGTCAGTGATCTGTGTCAACAGAAACACATCCTCCTATTAGGCCCTGTGGGCTAACTGGTTTCTTTGATGTATTACATTTTCAAGTCTGCTGTTGCTTTTGCAACCGGACATAACGTCAGACTTCATCATTTCAAGTACTAAAGTACTGTAAAGATGGTTCAAAGTAATTTTGGCTGCTCTGCTTATCAGGGCTGAGCTGGTACTGACATTAACAGACAGTATTTGCCATCTCTCCTTACCAAAATTAGCTTGTATGAGTTTTGTCATCTTTGTTGTATTTGTGTGTAAGTTTGTGCAATTCCCTTTTAGATTGGTTTACAGATGTGGTTGGAAAGCACTTACCTTGTTTCAGATACACTGACTTGCTTCCCATTAGCAGCCTGGTGTGTGAATAATGGTCATAATAACCCTAATAATACTTTGCAAATTGAGTGTTGCTTTTCTTGCAATAGATCTTTAAAGATCTTTTCTTTGAGATATAGTTTAATTTCTACACAGATCATTCCTGTAATACTTTTTTTTTTGGCCTTCCTCCTTGTATGATTCATAGATACAAAATTCACATTCAAGGAAGATTTATGGTTTAGGTTTCTGTAGTTAATGAACATAACTATTTCAAACTATTTCATGTGTATAAACATGTGAATTTCTATGATGATAAACATCAGTAAGTATTTAGAAGCCTGAAAAGTTTATAGTAAAATTAACTATATGAGCCAAAGCTGAACCCATTCGGCTAGGTAAGGCAAGCCCATAAGGTCTAGTTATGAAGCATTATTTACTTATTATTGCTCATTTATACTGAACAATTACATGGATAGCCCTTGAGAAGGATTGAGACTTTACATGAGTCTGACTTTGCCTTTGTGTATGAATTTTAAGTATCTTTTGTGACCTCTAATTCTTAAATTATTATTATTTTTTAATCACTGATCTTTTTATTAGTTCTGCTGGTGTGCGACTGTATCTTATTTATACTCAGAAGAGTCAAACACAAGCATACTTGGTATCTAGCCTCCATTTCCCTGTCATCCTGAGTTCCTGTAGAATATTTTAATAACTGGTTTCCACATAGGAAATGAGCTGCTCATAAGTCTTAACTGATGATATTTGGAAAAACTTTCCAGTTCTGCAGTTCCTCATATCCTCTTCTAGCCATCACTTCCTCATCTTCTTTCATCCCGCCGTTTCCAGGAGTGTTGGTTTGAGAGCACCTCCAATACTTTGGGGGCTACTCATGCAGAAGGTTTTCATACTAGTGTGAGAAGCAACACTTGTGGCAGCGGTCTCTGTTGGGGTTTGGGAGCAGGGACAGGTGTTCCCGTACTACCTCTCTCACTTTATTGTGCTATGACCTTGACTACCTCTTAAATTACCTTCGGCTTAATGTTTATACAGCACTTTGAACACAAATGGAGTTACAAATGTTTAATCATTGCAGGAAAATATGAATACTAGGTTTACCTAATGTCAATGCTAGCCCAGATGCTGTAACCTCCACAATGTTTCATACCCACTGACTTGCACAGGGCTTGCTATTACTGTGATCATCCCTGTGAAGTCACAGATCCCTTCCACGGCTTCCTCCATGTCCCTGTGTTTGTAAAGATGAGACATAATTGGACTTGCGGTGGAATTTAAAAATTGTGAGGGAGGCGCATGATCAAATTTCTGTTCATTTGTGTAGATCTTACTCATTTTAAATGTTATTCATATATCTGAAGAGAAAAAGTTGTATAGGAGAATTACGGGAATATACAGCAACACCTTAGGTTCTGAGTTGTTAGAGCAAGTAGGAATAACTGAGCATCATGGTGGGAGCTTGCATGTGGGCACCAGTCCTGCAAAGACTTAAGGATATACTCAACTTCAGTAGACATATTCACAGCCTATCCACAGTGTATAAAATTAATCATATTAAATATTTGCAGGATGAGTGTTTTAGCAGCGTGGAAAAGAGCAACTGATTAGGTTTGCTCTGTGTAAAGAATTTTCTCCAGTTTCAAGTAGATAAGATTTCTTCATGAAAAGGACCTGTGCTTATGTCCTTCTCAGTCTTTGTAAAGATGTCTCAAAAAAACTTATCACAGCATAAGCATAATGCTATTAATAGGAAATATGTAGTTATTTAGTAGCTTGTATTAAGTATATTTTTCTCAAATTTCTTGTCGTTTGCCAGAGCTAATTTAGAGGGGGAGATGTATAGTATAAGGATATGTTTTGGTCATGAGATCTTCTTTTAATGCTGACCAAATGTCCTGTGCCTCTCTTTACAGCTTCCAGCTACAGTTTTATTCTGAGCATTAGTGAAGAGGAAGCCAGGGTGAAGGCTTTGAACGAGTACCTGAGCACTCGTAGTTATATCCAGGGGTTCACATTTTCACATGCAGATGTGGAGGTATTCAGAGAGTTTTCGGGGCCACCTGTGGACCAGTATATCCATGTTGTCCGGTGGTACAGACACATAGAAGCAATCTATGATGGCAGCAGTGAAAAAAATGAGCCTTGTAAACTTCAAACAAGTGAGTAATACTAAACTGGTGGGCAGGTTATAGACTAGCTGACATTGTATTTGTTTTTATTGCAGAGAATTCCTAGAAGTTCCCTTTCGTACTCTCTTGCACGCTTTAAAATTTACCGTATCAACTTTTATTCAAGGTCATTAAATTCGTCTTCCATACAGTTACTGTATAATTGATAGATCCTGACCTATTTGAGTGTTAAAGCTCTGTTTCCACATTTCTTTCATTTTAAAATTTTTCAGTGTGCAGAATTTGATTATGTTTATTTTCTTTAAAGAGCTAGCTACTGGATTGTAAAAAAAGTATGTGAGGTTTGGCTTGTTCCCTAAGATATCGGGATTTGTCCAGTCCACTTTTTTTCCCCTGCAAGGGTAACTAAATAGTTGTTGTATAGTATACAAATTCGTAATAAAGTAAACTGAATACTACCTCTTACAATTGTTATTAACACTGAATTTCAAAAAGAATGTTTGGGGTTCTTTTTTTAACCCTGGTAATTTAGGCATTGCTGATGATTTGAGGAAATACTAACTGGTTAATCTAGGTCATTGTGTAAGCATGGGTACTGGCATTTTTGGGAGCTGCATCACTCTCCCGAGTTGTTTTCCAATGAGCTAGTCTAATTTAATTGCTTTATAGTGAGATCCTTGCTCAGGGAGTCATGAAATTATTAATAATAATAACACAGAGCTGTTGTATAGTGCTTGCAATACCTACAAATGAATGCATGATGTCTGTCATTTTTGCTGATGGCTGTTGATTAATATTACTCCAATGCCATCTTCTCACAGCCTCTCATCATGTGTGTTCTCAGTTCCTAGCAGACCAGCAGTTAAAATCAGACTGCTGAGAGTAGATTCTGTACATGTGTGTGTGCCTGCATGCATTTGTGCTGGTTATCGATTTCCTCTCAGCAGTGAAGGGATCTCAGCTCTGCCACTGGCTCTGATAGCAGATTTAATGCCACTAATTACAATTTGTCTGCAGAATTTAATGAATCAGGGTGGAGCAATAAGAGAAAAGATTTCTGCTTCCTGTCCATGAAGTCTTTGATGTTAAGCCTCTCTTTCCGAAGGATTATGTCTTGTTATCTTCACGATCTGTACATATGTATCAAAAGTCCTGAAATGGTGTTCTGCAGTGTTCAGTATGAAAATGACATGTGCATCTGCCACGCTTCTTAGACCTTGGATATTTTATTGTTGGTTTTTTGGGGGTATTGGAGAGCTCCAGGGGTGGATTAGAGCAAATGAACTTCAGTTCAATCAGGAAGAAGACTATAGCTGGCAGAGATGTATTTGAACAGACTAAATAGTATGCCTTTTACTTTGCCCTTGGTGTCTGTGTAATGGATATAACGTGGCACCTAACTTGCAAGCTGAGAAATTCAGAGTGCAGTATCTGTTTTTTTTTTCTTATGTTTAGTGTGGTTGTAAGTAAAGAAAGCTTTACAAAATTATCTTTTATTAGACTAACCCACATAGGCCTCCTTCCCTGAGGGAAACATTAGCTGCAATTAAGCATGCCAGTGTAATCTTTGTAATCAAAGAGTAAACAAATCCATACCTTGGTATATGGTCTGTGTTATGGATAGACTGCTTTTGAACTTGAGGTATTCTGTTCAGCAGTACAATTAAATGTTTAGAATAAACACTTATTTCCGTGGATCCATAACATGGAGGTTACATGGAGTCCATTTGTGAGACAGAGTACTACAGTTAATATCTTCTTTTCTTATTTAGGCAGTTACTAAAAAATAGAAGATGACAAAGAGATTAATGTTTTTATACCGTGAATAAAAAATAAAACTTTCATGACTTGAAAAGTTTTCAGCCAAAATATTCATATGAAGATATCAGAGAAATAGAGTTAATGAAGAGCGCTCTGAGACATAGGATCAGAAAGGCAATTCTCTTGTCACAACAAATAGTTTGTATAATTTAATTCCAGTTGAAACGCATACCATGAGAATTCCTAAATTCCTGTGTATTAAGCTGGCAACCATGCTGTATTTTTTAATTTCCTGGTTTGCTTTTATTACTAGTTAGTGTGATAATTAGTTTAACATCATTAAAACTGCAAGCAGCCCTGTGCATAGCAAACTGAACTCTTCAACAGATGACATACTCATACTTCTATTTGAAAAAAACATGAGTTTAACAATGATGCTGCTTCTTAAAAATTGAAAAGAAAACAAATGCAAGAATATTGTCACTAGTATTCCCTGGGTTTTACCTGCTCTCTTTAATGGCAAAATTTAGACTCTTGCTGGATTGGAACATATTTGTGGTCAATGAGTGTGTTCAAAAATGCTTTGTGTACACAGTGACAATGTATGATAAAAAGCTGAGGTTCTTTCTAAACCTTTCTGTCTCCCCTCCCTCTCACCCTGAGTACACATGCTCTGTCAATATTGGCTCTAGAGACTAAGTCTGGTCTGTGGAGGATTTTTGCAAATTCAGTATGACATCTGTGATATGCCATCACAGTAAAATCAGTGGCATTGCAGAAAGCCCAGGACTTAATTAATAATTCATTAAATTTCAAAGCTCTTGTTAATGCTTTAACTGAATTGCATGCTCTCACTTTTATACCCGTTTCCTTCCTGTTACTTGGGTCAAAGGTTGCTAAGAATGGCAAATCGGAGAGTAGAAAATAAACTTGATTGAAATAATTTACTTTAGTTTTAGTGGCTTTGTAGAAAGCTCTAACAAAAGTAGTTGGATTACTAGGGTTGGAGCTGCTTTGTCCAATGATATGTGAGATTTGGGTTTTTTTTAAATAACTTAATGTTATACTGCAGATCTGTTTGTGGAAAGTGTCTCTTCAGTTCTCTCTAAACTATTTTTTCCCCTAGGTAAAGGCAAGCGTGTGCAGCCTCCCTGGTCTCCTCCTGAAGGGTCGAAACATTCTAGGCTTTGCCTCTACAACAGCCTGACTCGCAATAAGGTGACTAAATGAAAGAAAAGTGGAGATTTCCATAGAAACACAAATAGAGGAGTCATCAAATGCTTGTTTCTTGAGTATTTACCCTATCAGTAGACAGGTTTCTGGGTTGTATTTTGTGGAATGTTAACAAGCATGTGCCAGAGATGCTGTGTCAGTCAGGTGTGTTTGCTGAGGCAAGGGTTGTAATATACACAGTAGATACACATATACTACAAGTGTGTGTATATTGCATAATATATACTTCACAATTGCAAGTTATCATCATGCAAAATAGCCAGGGCTTCAACTGTAATACACATAACCAATGTGAACAGAATAAAATCACAGTTTCTTTCTTTATATGTTGTCTGTGTAAAAAAAAA
>JAAGAY010011826.1:8953-25140 GCA_011801015.1 Ardeotis arabs
TGTCCCTGCTCCTTGCAGGGGGGTTGGACTAGATGACCTTTGAAGGTCCCTTCCAACCCTAACCATTCTATGATTCTATGATTCTCATGGATTTAATAACTGTATTGTGAAATATAGATTAGGACAGTCTCATCCATGAGAAGAATGTATTTTTTATGCGAATGCTGGAGGAAGTCTCCTGTTTTGCAGTCTTGCAATACTGGAAGGGTAATTAGATAGGCAGTTGACACAATACTATTTGATCTATTTATATTATTTCTTTTTCTTTTGCTACAACTTTTCTTCTTTCATTCCTAATGTAAATAGTGATTGATCCTTCTTGAAAGGACAAGATACATCTCTTCTTTTCAATGGAGCGTCTGCAACTTCTACTGCTTCTGTTGTACCTGCTGAAGTCCTCCCTTGTATATCTCCTTATTCTGCAAGATCCTGAGGAAGCCAGACGTTGATGAGGAGGTTTGCTTGAAACCACCAGAGCTTCATGTTTTAGTGGCCTCTTAAAATAAAAAAAATTAAACCTTCCTTTGTCTAATGCAAAACATATGTTTCCCTATAGGAATTATTTCTTTTCAGAATTTATCCCTCTTTTCTTAGCTCAAAGGGAAAAGCAAACGTCACCCAAGCCCAAAAGGACTTGCCCACATCACAGATCTATTATTAAAGTACATCAGAACTTCTCAATAATAAAATACCAGAAGTGGAGGCAGTAAGATGAAATATGGATATGTGAGTGTGTTTTTGTCCCTTTGTGCCTGTAGGTTTTTTTCAATCAATAAAAATGTCAACAACAAAAAAGTATGCGTTTGATTGGAGAAATGTGTTCTTTTTAAATTCTTAAAGAAGCAATAGTGCATTGTAAGATTCTGTCAGCTTTACTGGCTAAAGAGGAATTCCAAGTCAACACAGCTGTTTCTGGCTTAATCTTTGCAATCATAAACCTTTTTGAGAAATGCCAGTATTTAGTCTTGAACTTGATGTGTTCGTGCATGACAACCAAAATGAGAACTATACATGGAAAACAGGAGACAGTGAGAAGGGGCAGGGAGGGAAGGGAGAAAAGTCTACCAAAAGGGAACTGTATTTTCTTTACCGATTGGTGATCTGCTTTTCGCCTGCTTAAATTATTCTCATCTCATTTGAGGTTATTGAGTACGATCTACCACAGCTATGAAATTGAGATGATGTAAAACCCCAATGGGAAAGGCATTTTTGGTATGAAAGTTTTCCAACAAATAGATTTGGAAAAGTAACTGAACCACATTGTTCTTCCTATACTTTATGCTTGGAGGAAAAAAATCAGACCCCAGATCAGTCAAAGTGTAATAGTTCATGAAATGAACTACACATTTCAAGGGAAAAAGCTTATATTTGCCATTACACAAAACTCAGAATGAGTTGGATCTAAAAAGCATTGAGAAGTTCTTCCAAGTAGTGCAGGCTAGTTGACAACACTTATGTTTGGATCTTGATTACAGTAAAGTATTATCTGTGATTTTGGCAAGACTTTTACATTTTAATTTTTTTTTTTTTTTAGGACAATGCAATCTATCTCCAAAATGCCAGTACAAACCTAGTTTCCTACAGAGGACAACAGGACAAGAGTAGTTACGTAGGAATGTGTTGAACCTAATTAATCTCTCTTTGTTGTTTACTCTAGGGATAGTGTAACTGACAATAGGGGCCACAGCCCATAACAGATCTGCTTAGAATTCTGAATTATTCTTTGCACAGTGTTAATGTCACTCATTTAGTTTTGATTTCCATACAGTGAAGCTACTAGCATTATTTACATACTTGTATTAAAATTCATGTTTGCAGAGACAGATTTGGGTTTTATTTTTAAAGTGATTAAAATACACCTATGTCTCACCTTAAAAGTGAAGAATTTAATGCTTAAAGGTTTTAGGCTTCTAAATTTCACTTGAAAATGGCTAATCATTTAAAAGAAGACAAAAAAAAGGGGAGACAAGTTTTCAAAACAATTTGAACCATAAAGTACATTGTGATAGACTACGATGAGTTTCAGAAAGTGATACAAACCATTCCCTGCTCATTGTGTGATTTTGACTTTCTATTTATCCATCATGTTATCCAACATTTGTTGCTAGCTTCTCCATTGAGAGAAAACTTGGACCTCCAAGTTCTATTTTAACTCTTGACCTCCTCTGACCTTGAGTGTTGAACTATATTATCTATACATGAAGAATGAGTTGAGAGGTTGGAGGTTTCAGTTTTTTCAAACAGAATTCAGGAAATTTAGCTAGAAAATTTTGGCACAGTTCCATCACAACAATGTTTGAATTCAGAGCTGACTCAAAACACTGTGTTTTGAAGATGGCATGATAGTGTTGAAGTAAAAGCCATCTATACGCTCTTTTTAAAAACAACCTCTTATGACTGAATGACATCTTCTACTTTAACTTGGTCAGTCCTGAATTGGTCACGTAGTTGGACTAGACAATCATTGTAGGTCCCTTCCAACTGAAATATTCTATTCTATTCTATTCTATTCTATTCTATTCTATTCTATTCTATTCTATTCTATTCTATTCTATTCTATTGGTGTTTGAGTGATGTAAGGAAGTCAGCTTTGAAGAGCATAGGTAGTTCCCAACTGTGAATGGGAAGCAATAACATTTTGACATGTCATAAACTAGTATAAATAGCAAAAAACTGATCAGTACGTGTCATTCCTTCCATGGTTTTTTTCTGACTTAGGAGCTATAATTCAGCCAGCTTTGTAACATGCTCACTCCTGTCGGAATTTACATTTATTAGGTTTATGTTGTCTTAGTGCCAATCTAGTGCAGATGAATATACTGGAGATATTACTAAAAACATAATACTCAGCACAAAGGACATGTAAAATATTCGTGGTGGTCTGTATTTAGTTGGAGCTGAAGGCATCCAAAGGAGAAGGCAGGAGGTTGATATCTTCCACTGGGAGTGTGTTTCCTTTGCATAGCAATAAATTTACTTACTATATTCATTAGATTAGTGGCTCTTGTACAGCTGCCATGGAATAAATGAACATTAATTTATGACTTTTTTCTTCTTACTGGGAGGAAAATTGAGAGAATGTTAGTTGTTGATAAGGTAATTTAGACTGGAACTGCATTATACAGCATTGATATCTATTTACTGACATTTAAAATGTTTCTAATAAGAGGTTAACTTTGCTGTTGTTTTCCTCAGTCGATCACATAAGGTAAGCAGGCAGTAAATGTTACATCTGTTTCCATCATTAGCTAGGAGATTTGTTCTTTTATGAGTTGATGTTTGCATGGGAGAGAGCGAGCAATTGCAAAATAAAAGGATTTTTCCTTAGTTTGCAAATGTCTGAAGGCAGGCAGTTCTGATTAGTTCTGGATTCTTTTGAACCTTCATCATTTGAAACAGCTCAGACCTTTAATTCAACCATTTGCCAGACTCGATGGAACATCAAACAATTAAATGAAAATACATGAAAAACACATGTTTAAAAAAGCATCCACATGTGCAAAAAACTCCTTTAATGGTGCTCATCATCTCTTCTGTAAACCTGAATGAAACTTCCAGGTTTTACATATTTCCAATGCAATATTATATTCAAATCTGTGGTAACAAATTGATAAAAAACTAGAAATTTAATAAAGCAGTATATTGGACATGACATACTCGATTAACTTAAAAAATTCATGTTTTATTGACTTCAGTTGTCTACTTCCTCTTTTTCCCCCATCTGAACTTTGCAAAGGACACTTTTGACGTTTTATTTGTGCTCATTGGACACTTTTGTGTAAATTAGTTGCATATGTGCACTTCTGCATCCTTTCAGCGGGCAGATGATGGGACATAGATGTGAGAGAGTTCTTTTGTGTTTTCATGAGGATAGGATTTTAGAAATGCAGCCTCGGTGTGGGAAATACATTTGACTGGAAGCCACTTAGTTTATTTATTTGCAACTTGGAGGTAATGCTTTTAAAATCTGGCACTGACTCTGTATGGAAAAAGTATGCAAAATGTATTGATAACTCTCTCCTCCCAAATTCTTTTGGAGGCGCTTGCTTATTTGTATTATTAAGTCTTCTGTAAGGCATATCTTCTATTGTGCTGACAGGTGATCAGGTAAGGGTGAATCTTTGTATCATTTGCAAAGGTGGAACCTGCATTCTGAAAATTCCTTGCCTTGTTCTGTTTCTTTCCCTCCTATAGCTCATAAAAATATCACAAGTTTTATCAACTAACTGAAATTTGCAACTATAATCCTCTTGGAATCCGCAATTTGGACTCCTTTCTTGGGAATGTGGAAGTGCTTCAGTGGCTACATTTGGTGTTCTCTCCCCCTGCCCTTCCCCTCCTCAGTGTAGTGAAAATTCAAACTCTACTGAAGTTCCTAGGCAAATAGAGTATATCATTATTAGATTGTTTGCTTTTGTAAGATTGTTTTCCACCTTAGTCCACTCAAAATAAGGCACATAAAAAGAATGCTTTAACCACAAAGTCACGTAGCCAGGTATTAGGAAACATCAGTTGGATGGTCACATAAATCTACATTCTTATGCTTGTTCAGCCCTTTTGTTCTTTATAATGAAATTATTTCACATTCATCTGAACAGCTGTTGTTTCCTAGAACTGAAACGTTTCAAGAGTATCTGTTAAAATCTGCCAAAATATGCAAGTGAAAACAAAATGTGTTAATAGAGAACGGAGAACAGAGCAGTCAGGTAAAGCCATTTAAATGAAATTCATTTGCAGACACAAAAGGCGTCATGGAAGCACACTACAGGTCTTTATGTGTTTAAATCAATGAAAGTTAGTGTACTATATGTTCACATGATGCTAATGGAAAGTTACTGTTCTCTGGATGTATCTGATTTATGTGAATCTGATTGCCAGCGAGTAGGAGAATCCTTGTGAACTTGTGACAAAAGAAATAGGTATTTTGGACTGAAACTGGATGTCTGCTAAATGTTAAAAAGAATGTAAAATATTAATGTATACACAAAACTTCAAAACAGAGACAGATAATAACAGTTGAAGAAATAGCTACAACATTTTATAGCAATTTATTACTTTGTTTGATCATGCATAATCTTAACCAGGAATATTTTGTTTGCCAAGTCAAAACTATATTTAGCATTAAAGGAGGAAATAATTTGATTTGCAGTATGTTTTGTGTCTTACATGAAACTGAAGATTTAGTCAGGGTTTAGACTCAAATTTACTCCTTTTTTTTCAGAGGATGTAGATGCATTTTGCTATTAGGAAAAAAGAAAGAAATAATTAAAAAAAGATCAAAACAGCATCTTTCTTTCTTTAAAAAAGATTAAACAAAGACCTTTTACTTCTTTGGCAGCTGCTAATTCATCACACCTTATCTTTGCACACAAGCTTGGGCCATAAAAATAGTCATTTCCTTTATCCATCATGTCATATTTTAGGACAGGCTAAAAATAACACAATGCAAGGCAGGATATTGCCACAGTGAAAACATCTTGCATTTCCAACATTTGGAATATATTAACCTTGCAGTCTCCTTTCCTTGCAAAGGTGTCATGTTGGTTTCCCTAACCTCGGAGCTGTGTTAGAAGAACTGCACCAAAGCTTGGTTACCAGAATAATATAAATACTACTTCATACTCTTGGAATTTCTTATTACAATTGTTTTTTTTAGAATACCGAGTACTGATTGACTTTGTTCTAGAAAAGTCACTGTGTTCCACTCTGAACTCTTTGTTTTTATGCTATATACATAAAGCTGACTTTAATTATTAAAAAAAAAATGTGTATACATGGCAGTGGAAACTTTTCAACAGCAACATGTCCTGAGATTAAGTGTATTATTATAAAACAATCTTGGAGCAGAAATGTTTTGCAGAAAGAAAGAAAAATTTCAGATAAGCTTAGCTGCGTTCTGAAACTCATACTGAGGCAGCACCGGTTGGGAGAGTTTGTATCCGTTGGAGGTGGAGATCATGTTCCTACACATTTGGTCTTTATCTCAGCTTCGCATTTTTCTGACAGTCACCTAACAGAAATCACTTACTGACTGCTGTCTGTTAGCTGTCTGCTGCACACGTCTGAAAGGCAACCAGGGCTTTCTTGAAGATTAATTTTATTATTTCATCCTTGAATCTCAAAGGATATTAAGGCTCCTCTCTGTGTCAGCTTTCATGTGTGTTAACTTTACACAATGATGTAGGCAAAAAATACTTAGGTGAATTTGAATATTTTGTTTCAGTGCATCACTAACATGGGGTAAATTTATATCTTCTGTGTGAAATCTCTTTGCAAGTATATTTACCATTATTATCTACATTATACATCCAGGAGGAGGTGCTGAGTACCCCAAAAACTGATCTAGCAACGTCTTTAACTCATAACCTCTGAACAAAAGGATACAGCTTGAGAAATACAGAAACAAACCATAGCAGTCAAGAAATGTAGAGCAAATACATCTTGTCTAATACTTTAGCAATAGTTAACTGCTGCAGGAATTTGGTCAACAGAAATCTTGAACAGAAATAGACAATGTTGTTAGAAATATTCTGTGTGATACCACTCTAGGAAACTACGTTAAAGAGCTGTGCAAAGCAAATCTTTTGTCTCCATTTTGCTTGCTAAAGTGTAAATTGCTGTAGAAGTAGCCCTTTCCACAATAAGACATGTAGTGAATTTTGTGATCTACTCTTCTTTTCTGCTTGAAGGTCTGGAGGTGAAACTAGAACTTGATTATGATCTGGAAGGCAAGCTAAGCACTCATTGCTTAATTTTGGGGCATATATCCTTTTATTGAAGGCTTGATTTATCAGCTCTGGGTTTTGATTGTTCAATTGATAATGGATTCTTTTGTGGGGAACTCGAAAAGGAGAGAGAACAATTCTAATCCTCTAAACCTCTATAAAGCCTATACTGTCAAATTATATTGTATTTTATCTATGCTTCACAGACCGCACATATCAAAGGACTTCCTATTGTAGCCACTGTAACTTACCTTATAGCTAATCTTTCACTGTAAGGCCTAATTTATTTACACTGTATTTAATGACATGCAATACTTAATATCTGAATACATAAAAAAAAAAAATACATGGCAAAAAATTGGAAGTACAGCCTAAAGAGGTACAGGTGAGTGTTACCGCATACACAGAACTTGGTTTTCTAAAATTACAATTGTAACACCTCTGAATGATCTCTGATCCTGTCATATTACAATATGACAGATGTATATTGTCATGATTTCTCTAGTGATGCTCACTGTTGCTACCTTGTCAGCTTTAATAACAAAGCAATTGGACAGACTAAATTGGAATTATTTATCCTCTATGAATGTCATAGTCAAAGCACATTGTCACAGTAACAGGTTAGGCTTTCTCCTGCAATGAAGTTAGCAAGCACAACAGGATTTTTCTGCTTGGGACCACATCATGCATGTGTCGTGGTGTCACCGATACTATTATACTTTACAGAGTGACTTGCATAAGGTCACTCCCTCTGCCCTGCTCTCTTCCTTCTGCCTCCTCCTTTCTTCAGTTAATCAAGGACAAATTTTATTCCATAAGATCTCCTCCCTTTCTTGCTAAAAGGATCTTTTTCAAGAGTCGAGTA
The DNA here is from genome assembly GCA_011801015.1 of Ardeotis arabs. Taxonomy (NCBI): domain Eukaryota; kingdom Metazoa; phylum Chordata; class Aves; order Otidiformes; family Otididae; genus Ardeotis; species Ardeotis arabs. The sequence continues at coordinate 16,544 of JAAGAY010011826.1, forward strand.
AATGTTTTAAGTGAACTGATTTTGTCTTTCTTTGTCTCTAAAATGGCTTATATGGGGAAGAAAAGATTGTTCTCTGTGTTCTCTGAAAGTAGTCATAGGGCAGAAAGGTGTGGCTGGTGGATGGAGAAGAACGTGCAGAATTTGAGAACATACTGTTTCACCATACTCTTTTAGTTTTGAATTCTATCCATGTTTACAGTCCATGTTTTTTCCTGGAGTTTGGAGGATTTACTTTCTTGAATTACTACATATACTTATTGCATATATTACATGGAAGTAACTTTCCATGATGACTTCTAGCTGCAGCACTGATATAAAAATATCCCTTTCTTGCTACTAGAAAAACACTCATTCAGGAACGTTTGAATTATTTACATTGTAAGTTTAGGACACTATGTCAGAAGGTGAGAAAAAGCTTACAATGACTCCTCTGAGGTCAATATTTCACCTGTCTGTTCTTTAACAAAGAAATATTTTTTTTAAAGAGTGCATTTTAAAGGAAGATACTAGAAAAGAAAATAAATAAATTAGCAAGTTGAGACGAAACAGGGAGATATATGGTAGGCAAAAATACACCTGTAGTGACTTTATTAAATGTGCTTGCTTGGTAATGTACCCAAAAGTAACGATTTCTTCCACATCATCAGTGAAAACAGCAATCAAATGCAATAGCTTAATACAGCTCCATAGTATTGTGTGACAGTTCTGGCCTCCTGGCACCATCTCAGTAAAGGACACGCCCACTGATAGTGTATGAATGCCTCCTTATCTCTTAATGAATTTTGAATCGTTGAGTTATTGCATAAACAGACACATCTCCTTTTGGCTGTACTGCAGATGGTTGCCTAATGGAAAGAATGTTTCTAACTGTGAATCTAAGGTAGGGGAAGGTGCTTCATGAAAGCCCGAGAAAAGCACTGGCTGCAAGTGGTGTATTTCAGGTGCTGCTCCCTCAGTCCGCAGTGCTCCACTGAAGTTGTCTCAGTCCAGACCCAGTTAAGGATGTTCCTTTTCAGGGATTCCAGCTTTAGTGACTGACAAACCTTTTTACGATGAATAGGAGGGATGAGGTTTGCCATATCTAAAAGCAGGGCATTTAGGAGTCTGGCATCTCAGTGCTCAGCACTGCTCAGTACTACTTTTTCTGTGGGTTTCAGCCTGGAACATAACCGAAATAGGAGATATTTACAATCACCTTTCAAGATCAGGTGGTTAACTAGTAAAAATACATAGTTCGATTGTGAAAAACATCATATTGCAGCACAAACCACCTCAGTATCTGAACCTGCTTAAACCAGTCAAGATAATTCTGTGCTTTAGTATTCTTGAAAGATGACTCTGTTTAGTTTAATTTGTTTTCCATTCAGCAGTATACTTCTGCTTGTAGACAGAAGGTATTTTGCTCTCTATTTATGCTTTCATTTTTAATAGCATCCATTTACCAATTTCAAACAAGTTTACCTAGATTTGTGCCCTGAGGGAAAGAAATCCACCTAATTGCTACTAGAATTTGCAATGCCCGATTAACTTATAACGATATATTAGTAAGGCCATCACTTAATATTAGGATTGACATAAAGAAAGAAGAGTGATGTAATTTTAATAAAGCCTGATTACTTGCAAATGGAATGGGAGGCCACCATGAGTAGTATTTCTTCATTGTGTTTCTTCTGCAAGAAGAGTCTAAATTCTATTTGCTTTTCTGCTGTGTAGTTTCATTCATCTCAGAACTACACTGTATGGTTTGTGTACAAATGGTTTGTAAATTTGTTTTGGTATAGAAAACAGAATGGCAGTATGTCATGGTGCCTAAGTACTGTGGGTTTTTTTGTATTTTTATATAAAAAAACAATTATTCAGATATAAAGATTTAGTGGGAGTACTATGTTTATGTACTGGTAGCATAATGGAATAATTAAACATTTTAACTGAACTCAAACTTACGAAGATGAAATTTGTAAGAAGGATGAAAGAGAAAAGTCTAGTAACTATATGTAATGCACATCAACATATTTAAAGCAGAGATTGCATTTGGTCAGATAACGGCAATTTAGTATTTTATTTGCGACATTATGCTACAACAGTGTGGTGTGTTTCCAGTGTGTATGTGGCTTGCAACAGAGATAAAAGACAATACCTTTTCCTTACAAAGTGGAAAATTTTGTGAATAATGAAGTAATACAAGCAAGTTGTAGCAAAGAGAAATACATTAGCTTTTAAAGAATTGTTGTGGTTTTGTTTAGTGAGGGGGGGCCTAAGGTGGAAGCTTCTGTAGGAAACTGCTAGAAGTTGCTCCCCTTTGTTCAGTGGACTCGGCCAGGCCTAGGGTGGACCCGCTGCTGGCCAAGGCCGAGCCGATTGGTAGCAGAATGTCCCGTGATAACGCCTCTGCGATAACGTATTTAAGAAGGGGAAAACAGAAAAAAAAAAAAAAGAAAGAAGACAAGATGTGAAGAAACTGAGCGGGGGCAGAGGCCCAGAGGGGGAGGCACAAGCCTCGTGGGCCTTGCAGGCCTCACCCTCTGGCCTCTCGCCAGGCAGCCAACTGGGCCCAACTCGGACCGGCCTGGCTGCAAGAAGTGGAGAGGAGATGAGATGGGTGATGTGAAAAGATCCTGAGAGGCTTCTGCCAGCCTGTTGTGAAGAACTTTTCTTGTGAGAGAAACAGCTGCAGACGCCAAAGTCAGTTCAGAAGGAGGGGGAGGAGTAATGCGGCTCCTGGCCAAGATTCCCCTGCAGCCTGTGGTGATGACCATGGTGGAGCAGGTTGTCTCCCTGCAGCCCATGGAGGTCCACGGAGGAGCAGAGATCCACTTGGAGACCGTGAAGGACCCCACACCGGGGCAGGCGGATGCCTGAAGGCGGCTGTGGCCCCTGGAGTGCCCGCTGGGGCAGCCGTTCTGGAGAGACTACACTCCATGGAAGAGATGACCTACGCCGGAGCAGTTTTGGACTGTGGCGTATGGGTGGGACCCCACACTGGAGCAGGGGAGGAATGTGAGGAGTTCTTCCCCCGACTATGAAGCAGCGGCGTACAACATCGCGTAATGAACTGACCGCAACCCCCATTCCCTCTTCCCCGCCCTGTGTCGCTCGGGGCGGGAAGGTAGTAGAGATAATGTTAAGCTCAGGAAGAGGCAGGGGTGGGGAGGAGGTTTTTTTTTTATCTTGTTCTCTGTCTCATTATCCTGCTAGTTTTAGTAATAAATGAATAGTTTTCCCAAGTTGAGTCTGCTTTTGCCCGTGACGGTAACTTTAAGGATTTCTCCCTGTCCTTATCTCAAACCTCGAGCCGTTTTTCTTCTATTATCTCCCCCTGTTCTCTCGGAGGGTGGGGGGAGTGAGAGAGAGACTGCGTAGTCTGGTCCCGATCCGCGCTAAACTACGACAAGAATCAATTCAAATTTTTGGTCTATTTGGGAATAAAAGCTCCTCTAACACAACATCCCTCACCCTCTGAGTATTGTATGTACTATATGGGTGCTGACATAACTAATTTTTCTTTTTTTATGATTCAGTGAGATGATAGTTTATATTGAAAAAAGACAGACTGGTAAATGCTCATGCACTGTAGACTAGTATAAATCATTCAATATTCTGACAAAGAATATTTTGTATGAGTTTTCTTACCAAGTAAGATTCTGAAGACTTGCAGGTAATATTTTTCCTAAATTATGTAAAGCCTCACACTATGCCTAGTCACAGTAACTTTCCTAGAAATAATTACTTGTGCTGCATGAAAATAAATCAGGGCTGTATTTTCAGCCAGCATCAGTCACAATGAATTTTGCACCCGGAAAAAGAAATTGCACACAAATAAACGGTTACTAAAAAAAAAATTAAAAACTCTTGTTTAACTGGGCATCCTGACTAAACTCTTCATAAAACATCTCTGAATTCCAAAAAAGGAAAAATTTTGCTGTGAAATTTTGATAGGTACAGTTCTATAAGACAGAGCTGGGAATACGTATTCCTTATTGATACAAATTATAGTGGCTTATCTGAAGTCAGTATTGCTACATTCATCTATGTTCTGATGTTAAAACTGTGATTTTTCATTGCACCTTTGCTTTAAATTACTTGCAAGAATTAAAAACCATTTTCTTGAAGCTATTAGCACTGAAATTAGATAAATGCTCTTTGAGTGGTTCCTTACTTTGAATAGTATGCTACCTCCATAGAAGAAAGGGTTCTGCTGAACACAAATGAAATAAGTGGGTTTTTTCATATAATTTCTGTTATGTTTTCTAATAAGTTAAGACTAACAGTTAAAATTAAAAATCCTTGCTAGAATCAGTTTCCAGAACTTCATTTTTCAGGAGATAAGAAAGAGATCCTTCAGTTTTGGTCTGAAGCAGGATCCTTCCAGGTCTGAAGCATCTGTTTATGTTAGCAGATGTGTATCTTACGACTCTTCTTACTGAATTTCAGAGCTTAATTACTCAATATGAAATGTATTATTAGAGTTCTAGTTGCTGTAGTACTTTTTGCCTGTCTTTCTTGAAATACTTTACAAATATGGTTAATCATCATTGCTCTGTTTTCTTGACAGTGATACAGAGACAGATTAGTTATGTTTCCAAGGCCATGCATCAGTTACAAAATCTGGAAGAAAACTCAAGTTTCTCATATCTCCATTCTGTCTACTGCCCATAAGACAAAAGCCCTCCCCTTAAATAGGCAATACAGTATGTCTATAAAATATTGAATGGATACCTGTAACATCCTATCTAAGCCTGGATCATAATTCTTGTGCATATCAATACTGAATGCTGAGTGTCTTTTTTACTCTGTTATTATGGGAAAAGGCTACTGAATAGAGCAGCTAAGGAAGATGCTGATGTGTGTAGAAAATAATGGAGCATTTGATTTACGTGAGAGAATATATGAATATGGACAAGAGAAGTACTCATATAAATTACTATTGTTTTTCTTTGACTATAACTCTTGAGCAATTTTATGGGCCTGTAACTGCTTTTTCATAATTCTTTTATGGACAAAAATTGATTCCTTAGTAAATGAATAATATTATTAATATTTACTTAGTTAAAAAAAGGATCCGATCGTTCCAGAGCCATGGTAGTTATGCTAATGTTTTAAAAAACCAAACCAACAAGTTAAACACATCTCTTACTTCAGTATCATCATCTACCTCACTTAACTGAAGAATGTGTCCCCTGAAGCTCAGTATGTGTCAGAATGATTTTACTTGCTTTTATACAGAGGAAATATTTTAATTGCAACTACTGTGCTGGTTTTGGCTAGGATTGAGTAAGTTTTCTTCATAGTAGCTATTATAGGGCAATGTTTGGATTTGTGCTGGAATAATGTTGATAACACACTGCTGTTTCAGTTGTTGCTGAGCAGTGCTTACATTAAGTCAAGGACTTTTCAGTTTCTCATGTCCTGCCAGCAAGAAGGCTGGGGGTGCACAAGATGTTGGAAGGGAAAACAGCTGGGACAGCTGATGCCAACTGACCAAAGGGATATCCCATACCATACAATGTCATGCTCAGCATACAAAACTGAGGGAAGAAGAAGGAAGGGGGAGACATTTGGAGTGATGGTGTTTGTCTCCCCAGGTAACTGTTACACGTGATGGAGCCCTGCTTTCCTGGAGATGGCTGAACACTTGCCTGACAATTGGAAGTAGTGAACCAGTTACTTGTTTTGCTTTGCTGGGTGCACAGCTTCTGCTTTACTTCTTTATCATAGGTCTTTATCTCAGCCCACAAATTTTCTTATTTTCAGTCTTCTGATTCTCTCCCCTGTCCCACTGGGAGAGTGAGCAGGCAGCTATGTGGTGCTTAGCTGCCGCTGGGGTTAAACCACGATCATTACTTCTGTTAAAATCCCTTCCCCTGAGGAAATACCAACATTAAAAGGTTTCCCTCCCCATCCTGCCTTCCATGTCCCATTAATATATTGTACTTGCTGTATTTTCTTGCTAAGTGTTGGTGGCAAGTGTTTCTCCTGGACGACTCTGAACACACTTTCTTAGTTTTGGTGCTGGTGAAATACTGTTGGCTTAGCATAACCATTTATCAAAACCTGATGGCGTTACTTTTGTAACTTCCAAAAGATCAGACTTTGAACCTGACTTCATGCTTTGTTGCCTTTTTGGTAAGTACCATACCTGCGCTTCATTGCGTTACACCAGTCATCCCATGTCTCTTCTGTAAGGCTTCTCTACAACTACACCATTGTTCTGAGTTGACAAAGCTGTGTCTGAAACCTTGTTGTGAGCATGTGATATTGTTCCAGTGAATAAATTAATATAAGGCTGGCCTCATGCTAGCTGCACATTTTAAATCATAGTTAGAAGGATATCAGCATATCAGCAGCACCTGTATATTTTTGCATGTTTTGTAGTTGGAAGTGGCAGTCATATGGCGAACCCTTTTTCTGCCACTACCTCTAGGTTCTCAAGTGTTTTGTTGACGTGTCGTTTCTTGTGATTTCTCAAAACATGCTCTTCAGAGAGAACTCTTCAAAAGCAGTGCTCCTCCCTCCCTCTCTCCCTCCCTCCCTCCCTCCTTTACCTCGCTTCCTCCCTCTCTCCCTCCTTTCTTTCCTTCCTTCCTTCCTCCCTCCCTTCCCTCCTTCCTCCCTCCCTCTCTCCCTTCCTCCCTCCTTTCTTCCCTTCCTCCCTTCCTTTCTTCCTTCCTCCCTCCCTCTCCCTCAAAAAGACACACTGGAGTGTGTCCAGAACTCCTGTGCTGTTCTGCCTTCAATATGGCATAACAAATCCTTCAGAAGAATTGCCTTGAAAACAGCGTCCTCCTATGACACTGTTACTGAATGGAGTGTGTGCTGGATCATACATTTTCCCTCTATTTTTCTGTAACTGGTACCTTACATAACAGAAGGGCATCTCTTATGCCATCCTTAAAATCTAGTTGCTACAAAAAGATTGACAGAGAAGAGGAAATGTCTTATCAACATGTAAAGTGATTTTAAATGTTGCAGTTTGGGAACTGAGGGATAGAGTCTTTTGGTTTTGTGGTGTTTAAAATGTAAAGCCCCAAAAGTCAAAGCCTAAAGGCAAGGATGCCTCTAGATCGCCTACCATATATTAAGTCTATTTCTATTACATGCAGTGTATTAGCCTTTGGAGTGTGCCCCTCTTGGGTCTGATTTCCTCCATTCCTCCATCTTCACTCTTCTGAATGTTCTTATTCTGGTGTTTATGCTTCATTATAATTTTAAAATAATGCTTTCTTAGTCTCCTGTTTTTTGATTTTGTGGTGCTGAACCAAATCTGAAAAAGTGTTCCTTGATGAGCAAATAAATAAGTTGCTATGTTTGACAATACTGATTTGGTAATGGGAGATAAAATGTAACTGGAAAAAAATTGCACCTCTCCATTTTGGGAAACTTAAGTAATGGTTTATGGTGAATCCTTTTGATGAACTTTCTGACAATTTCAGCCTGAAGGCCAAGTACTAAATAAACAGTCAGGGTGAACACTTGTTCCAATAGATGATTCCTTCACAACTGGCTGGAGACACATTGACAAGGGAGAGGGCAGAGGTTGGTAGTGCTCCTTTTCTGTGTTTAAGCAGCAGAAAACACTTAATGCTATTTCAGCCTATTATTTTTCTTGAGTTAAAACTGTAGTGACATTAATTTTAGCAGATAGGTTGTATAAACAGATGTGGTGCTAATATGCAGCTCACAGCAAATGTTTCAGCAGACAATTCACACCATCGATATTTGACAGAAATCATCAAGTACAATGATCAGTTTTTCATGAACTTTTTTTTTTATTATGTTGTAAAGAATCTACAATCACTTATCCTATGCTTGTCTCATAGTTCATGAATAAACAACACTTCAAAACATAATAGTCAGATGATCTCAGGATGCAAGAATTCTTCAGATGTTTTTGGAGTCCTATTGAAACACGTTTCCATTTGACAAAAGCAGGAAATGTTAGTTTTCAGCCCTTTTATAAACACAAGAATTCTCTGCAAGAGGAATTCTGTTGTCCAAGCAAATGCACACTTGAGCAATTCACACCCCATTAGTGGTTTATATCATTCGCTTTGAGTATATTTGCTAAAGTAACAACTAGTAAACAGCTTTTTGAGTTCAGATGTTAAATGAGTCCTCCTTTTTTCTTTTTCATGAGATTTCTCATTCCAACTTGTTCACATCCTCCTCATATGAAATTTAGCAAGCATGCATTTATTTCTGTTGTAGTTCAGCCCGGATCGGGACCAGACTACGCAGTCTCTCCCTCACTCCCCCCATCCTTCGAGAGAATAGGGAGAGATAATATAAGAAAAATGGCTCGAGGTTTGAGATAAGCACAGGGACAATCATAGAATCATAGAATCATAGAATGGTTAGGGTTGGAAGGGACCTTAAAGGGTCATCTAGTCCAACCCTCCTGCAAGGAGCAGGGACATCCCCCACTAGATCAGGTTGCTCAGAGCCTCATCCAACCTGGCCTTGAATGTTTCCAGGGATGGGGCATCCACCACCTCTCTGGGCAACCTGTTCCAGTGTTCTACAACTCTCATGGTGAAAAATTTTTTCCTAATATCCAATCTAAATCTACCTCCCTCTATTTTAAAACCATTACCCCTAGT
>JAAGAY010011828.1:5828-23301 GCA_011801015.1 Ardeotis arabs
AATGGTTAGAGTTGGAAGGGACCTTCAAAGGTCATCTAGTCCAACCCCCCTGCAAGGAGCAGGGACATCCCCGTCTAGATCAGGTTGCTCAGAGCCTCATCCAGCCTGGCCTTGAACGTTTCCAGGGATGGGGCTTCCACCACCTCTCTGGGCAACCTGTTCCAGTGTTCTACAACTCTCATTGTGAAAAAACCTGACACACAAGTCCAGAATAATTAGTTCCTTTCAGTCAGTGAGGAAGACTCCGTGGTCCTTGCTATCTCCACCATCAGTTCTCCTCCTCGCCCTTTCCTCTTCTTGGAAGAAGCTATTTGCACACTGGCTCTAACTCCCCCAGGCAGCCTGCGGCAATGACAGCTTCACACACTGGAAGGCATGAAAGAGCTCATTCTGATTCAAAGGAGATGACACCTCCAACTTACCTCCATACTAACTTCTTTCATTTAGAATCACAGAATGGTTTGAGTTAAAAAGGGACCTTTGAAGATGATCTAGTCCAACCCCTCCTCCATGGAGGCACATCCTCCACTAGATCAGGTTGCTCAAGGCCACATCCAACCTAACCTTGAACACTTCCAATGGTGATTGCAGCATCAACGTGAAGAATGCCTTGTCATGGAGCTGAGAACAGAAGTCTCCATCTATTTGTGCTAGAGGAAAGATCTTTCTTTCTTTCTTTCATCACATCAGGCTACAGATAATCCAAGTGCTTTACACAGAAAGCTTTAACACCTTGTAGCTCTCATGCCTGGTCAGAGAACCAGCTGATAGTTAAGATTCACACATATTACAGGTTGAAAGTAAGTAAGAGATATTTACTTTCTACTTGAACTGACATTTCTCTTTATCCATGACTAATGCCATCTCGCACTTCTTCCATCACCTTACTCCCAGAAGTCAATACAACGTAGGGTAAGAGCCAACATATCTGAGGACTGATACTGATGCTGTGTTGGAGTTTCTCTGGAGCCACCACAAAGCTGAAAGATGCTATGAGCCTCCAGTATTATACAAGCAACAGCTAAATAATTATAACTATTTCTAAAATCCATCTATTTTGGTGGATTTTAGATACCACCATCCTGCAAGAAACAACAAGGAGTCTAAAGCTGAAAACAGTATTAATGCTCTGCCAGAAAAACACTGAACATTTAAAGTTCCCCTGATGTTTCCACAGAACTGAGTTTTCACAACTATCAATTTACTGGTGACACCCTAGAAAAATCAAAAGAAATTGGAAAAGAACAATAGGTCTAAGGGCGTCTTTTTTCCCCCCGACTGCTGCCTTAGAGGCTGCATACCTTACTTATTCGGCTAGCATTGTAAGGACAAAGTGAGTGATACTCAGAAAACACTCATCACAATATGAAATTAAAGAACCCAGAATAATCCTCTCTCCAAATAAAAGCAATATCATGCTGTCATCTCATACATTTCCATCTTCTATTTTCTTATTCTGAGAATTCTCTATACACCTTCACTGCAGTTATCCCTTCTTCCTTTCAAGTTTAGGTAAAGAGCAGTGACTTCTCCCTAGCTTTCATCTGGAGGCACTTCTCTTACAATCAATCCTGCAGTACAAAATTCAGTTTGTACTGGCACAACAGCTTCACATAAAAACAATAATAATTTTAGCAGAACTCTTACGCTGTAAATCATTGCTCCTGTCTTGACTGACTTTGCAGTAATCCACATAGCTTATTTGGTTACACAAGGAATCACAGTTCATTTGACATAATTATCTTCCTTTTTTCTTAGAATCTATGTTTGGCATCCTAAACTGCCATACTCACTTTTTTTTAATGCATGTTCACGATAGTCAACGGAAGACCCAGTACACCTGCTGTTCTGCCTTCAGCCATACAAAGCTCTACCTTCTGCTTTGATTATCTGCAGACTTTAAATCAGAAAACAAACAAAAAAATGATCTCACCCTAAGACTCATCAAGCACTTCCCTTTCTCAGTCTTCCCTCTGCAAACACCAAGAAACCTTTTTTTTCTGATTTACTGACCTCCCCTTCAGCTTCACGCTTCTCTACACGAGTTGCCAACAGGAGTCTCCATGGGGTTCTGCATCACTGCCATTTTCCACCATGTCTTTTCTACAAATGCACTTTCTCTCTTTCCACAGGTCCCCTATTCCCTCCTCCGGCTCATTAATCTTTCTGCCCTCCCACAGCCTCTGCCACTGTGATCCATTGCCATCGCAGGTAGCAAGTCAAGAGCAAGCTGCCTTCATCTGCTAGAACCAGCCCCTGAAAAACAATACAGCGGAATCCTCCCTCAGCAACCATATCAGAAACAAACATCCTTGTAACCTCTAAGATGTTAAGCACTATTTACAAAAGCGTTAAACAAAGCCTTTCTCCTCAGTTAAACTGGCTTCATGAGAAAACCAGCATTGCTTGGCCCATGCACGGAGAGCTTTTATGGGCTATTTGCTCTTAACGTTAAGTCCCACGAGACACAGAGCCCACAGATATAGCCGTCTTATCTGTGACACGCTGACCTACAGGTTTCAGTGATCCTTGCTTGCCTACACAACCAATGCCTCTGGACATTTAGGACCCTACAAGTTCCTGTGCAGCCGCCTGCCTCCATCCTACCTCCAGGGTAAAATCCTCCTGCAGCCCCAGATGCATCCTGCCTTAATTAACATAGCCACATAAGCCTACCTTATGCCACTCACCATAAACACCTTTATTATCACCTACCAAGGCACAGTTCATAAGAAGTAATATTTTGAATAAAACACATAATGCATTTTGGGGGAAAAATCCAACAGTTTGAGACAAAGTCTTATCCAGGTCTAAAACGGAAGCACAGGCTTGCATGCTCATGTTCTTCCCAAGTACATCATTTGTTCAGCAAAATACATCGTATCTCCTAAAAAAACATGCCTTGCCATCTTCTCACAGCCATGAAACAACCAGCACTACCACAGCCAGCAGACAAACACACGTGGAATGGGCTTTTCCCCAGGGAAATCCAAGATCTTGTGACTGCTCTGGAGACATTCCTCTGGATTAAAAACACTTAGGACATAAGGCTGCCACACTCCCAACTTTGGGAATGGCTAGAGGTGCTACTGGTGGCCTCCAATCACCTAGTTTGCTCCTGCACAGCCACAGCTGTTTTGGGGGACGAACTGGGAAAATAACCCAACTTAAGAACAAATCAGTAAAACCCAAGAAATTCGGGCAGTTTCTTGATCCAATCCAGCTTGTTGACAGTGGAGTGATGGAGGGATAGGTACCACAGGAGATGGGTTGCAACTAGGACTACATAAGCGAGCACTGACGCTAAGAGAAGCACAAATCCACAGCCAGCAGCACATCAGTTTGACTGACTGAATCAAGACCTGTTCCTCACTAAGGAGTGCTCAGAAGCAATCTATGTCCCTTCTGGATGCAACTCCACCAAGAAGAAAACATTCCAGGTTGCAGTCCATTAGTTGCGAGTAAGGCGCTAATGACCTGATTCTTAGGAGCATTGATCTGTTAACTCCAGCAGAAGTTGGGTTGTTCAACACAGGTGAAACTGGAGCCAGGGATCCTAATTCAGCACTCCTTATCCAGAAAAACTCTCAAAAGATTCTCTCTAGTCCTCTAGTATCCAGAATTAGCTATTACACCCAGAAACATAGAAACCCAGAATTATTATAATATAATTTCATGGACATGCAGTAACTTTTAATGTCCTAAACTTTTCAGAGATATTAATTTAAAATCCTGAACCAACAGTTTAGGCTTTCCTCTAAGCTGCAGCTTTCTCAAGTCAATATTTGTAAATCATGTTTCACATTTCCAAGGAAACCAAGTGGGTAATACCTCTTGCAAACAGCCTCCTTCGATATACTTTTCACAGCTACAGGGCTCATAGAAGTTATTCTCAGCCTGACAAAGGAAAGAAGTTACACTTTTCCTTACATCTGAAAAAAACCATCAGCCTGCAGAAGCAACTGAAGCAACATACGTAGCAAGCACAGACAGAAATCCCTGTGGACTTTGCTATCTGAAGCACACGTACAATAACCCTCGTATTACTCCACTTTTCTACATATTTTTCCCAAAGGTAAATCTAAAAGTGACTAGGGTAAACAAGCATTACATTCATTTTGCACATGGAAAAATTAGGCACTTCTCAAAAGACTTCCAAATTATCAGCCAGTACAGCATCTATGGAGGTCTGAACATATCTCACCGCCCTCTTTAAAAATATATTATGCACCTCACAGTAAAGTTCAAACGCTAATGAAGACAGAGACTAAATCTAGGGATATAGTGGCATGTTGTAATAGAATGCTGTTTACTTGATTTTTTTCTTATTATTTTTTCTTATTTGACAGCTATTTAAATCAATTTAAGGCACAAGTAGCTCACTGCATCCTGCAGACATAAAATGAATGGTGAGGAGCACAAAATACACTCAAAGTAATTTTGTTGATGGGATCTTTGGAAAAAGTAAGATTATCAGCAAAGCAGCAGTGACATAATATCTCTATCTGAAGAAGAGAAGGAGGGGAAGTAAAGCTTGACATTAAACAGAAACAACAAATCTATGAATTCCACTTTGATTAATGTGAAGACTTAAAGCTTTAAGCCAAAACGCCTTCAACAGTATTTTTGTGCTCTTGCACACTGAAGAGAGATCAAAGCAACAAAGAAATCCATTTTCCTGTCTATGAAAGTTCTGCAAGGCTTCTGTTTCCAAAAAGCTGGGTAACGTGCTTTTAAATGATAGACTTAATAAGCATTACGTGTCTAAAGATTCCTTGCTGAAAAACAAAGACTCTGAAGTTTCACCAGAAGAATCCAGACTAGAAGAATACACATTGCAGTCTCACATCGGCTCACGTCTACCTGCAAGATGCCCTTGACACCTCTTTAATACACAAGACACACATTCAAAGTTCCTCAGGATATGGCATTTTGTTTACTCAAAGAAACTCAACACTGGCTAAGGCACGGATCCTCTTTGGTGGCTCAAGGTAACAACAGAAACATCAGCCCTTCAAGAAAGCACCTCAACCTCCTCCTGACGTAACAGGCATCGAGTCAAATCCACAGACTTTGGCTGTAACAAAATTTATTGCATCCAGCACGAATCTGCAACCTACAAAGACCCACATTCAAGAATGCCACATGAAATAAACCTGCAGCTTCTCAACAAGCCCAGAAGAAGTAGCCAGGAGACTCTTTTGACATTACAACAGAGGATTGTTCAAACAACAAAAATGAACCCATTACAACAGAATCACTTTACCCAACACACCAGGCATCACATTAGCTATGTAAACTTCTGCGGTGAGCAGTGAAAACCAATTTCTGCCTTACAAAACATCTTGATGTTGTCTGCAGTATAAGAAATGTCATTCCAGAGCCGATGACTGAGATATTAGTAACGGACAAGATCATCAGTGGATAATAACTAATGCTGCAATAAGAGAAATCCACGTTGCATGGGAAGTATATTCAGCAGCAAATAGTTTTCAAAAGATCTTAAATCACCACTGAGCAACAACAGGCTTTCTTTTTGCCACCATTTAGTAATGAAACACATGCACACACGTTTTCTTGGACATTTGTGTCCTTCCCCCATCCCTTAGTTCAGTAGTTTCTCTCCCCTGCAACCTGCCTTCATCCCAGAGAAGGGCAACTCACAGAGAGTCCAACAGCACAACTGGGAAACAGATGGCAGAGAGCAGAAATACTCGCCCAAGATCCTGAAGCCAGAACAAACATGAGGACACATACCAAAGGCAGCCCTCACGCAGAGTGCAAAGAGAGGCAGAAGTCCCAAGGGACGCTCGTGATAGACTGCAAGTGAAGTGACGGTCACCTCGAACCTCAAGTGTCCCAGTCACAGAAGAGCGGGACACAAAAGGCACCCAAGAGTCTGACCTAAACAGAAGAAATGAAGTTGCTTTCCATGTGGCAACCTGTGAAGTACAAGTTTTCCCAAAGGTAACGCAAGATACCAGCACCAAGATGCTGCGCGCAGCTCCAGCTGTCTACTGCACCGGCCCAGAAACCAAGGGGTTACTACTTCACCGCAGTGTTTTCAGGAACCGCTGCAATAAGTCTCCAGCAGAAACTCACGGCTCCAGGGACCTATAACATGCTAGGTCATCTATAACATTAAAATATAAATTAAGGGACGGCTGGTTTTTGCATTCACAATTGTGTGCAATGGAAACTAATTCTGCATTAAAAAAAAAAAAACAAACAAAACCAGAAAGTAAAAAGAATATTAAAAGGCTAATACACATTGTGTGGAGAAAACAACAGCAACACTACTGGTGAAGAATAGCAAACAACATCTAAAAATTCCACTTTAGTATAAAATGAAACCATTACGAGCCTTTGCAGAGAAAGGATTTTAAGCTAATGACTGCAAACACTTGAGGCTCACATTTCTTCTTTGCCATGCAAAGAGTTGTACTCAGAAGACAAAGTTCAAAAGCTCTGTGGAGAGCTGCTCACAAGCCTCACACACCACTGCTGGACTGCAAGGGGCTACTTCTTCATAAACTGGTGGTTGACAAAGAACTTGAAAATCATGAATAGTAGTAAGCCCAATGGAGGAAAGCACAAGCCTACTTCAAGCACCCCAGTGGAAGCCTAAACCAAGACGTCGCAGTACGCACTGGAGAAGAGTTTGTCAGGAGGAGGAACTGGACAAATGCTGGGACTGTAACAAGGGAGTGGACATCAACTGCCTTTTAGAAAGGTGATGTTTCTGCATAGATCAATTATTTTGCAGCAGTGATCTATTAAATGTATGTAAAATTAGCTTTACAATGTATTTCACTTTCCTTTTTTATAAACAGAGATTGGACTTGCTCTCAAGAGCACGATGGCGGAGAGTCTCCATCGTGCCGGGAAGTATTTCTAGTGCTCTTTACCTGGTTCACTTTCTTCTCGGGCAGCTTGAAGCATCATTAAAACCTTCCCTCTGACCGCCACTTTTCAGTTTTCTGACTTGCTGCACATGGCTACACTGCATAATGGTCCTTGTTCCCAACCCTGATCCTTCTCACAGGATCTGCGCTAGTTACGTCAACTTGCAAAAAGAAAGTGGCACAGCCGACAAACTCCCTTTTCCCTCATTGAAAAGAAACTCTACTATTTTTTTGTAACTCTGCATCCTACGTTATTTTGCCTGGTTCCATGAGAAATACAAGTAGAAATGGAGTTATCACACTGAACAAAACTATACAATGAAGAAGTGGGCCAAAAAAAAAAAAAAAAATAATAATAAAAAAAAAAATCTTCCTTTGGCCTTTAGCTGCTATTTCAAGAAGTCAATGTTACCTATGATCACAGTTTTAAAGTCAGAGTATGTAGAAATTACGCTTTATTTACATAATCATATCTCTTTCAGAAGACTGAGGAAACAGAGAAGTATATCCATAAGCATGGAAGAAAGTCTGCAAAAAGGATGAAATAATTACAGGGAAGAGCTCCAGTTTGTTCAAGTACCAGGAGGACTTCAAAGATAAGATCACCATGAAAGAACACAACTTCCCCAATTCAAGTAGAGCACAGCAGTTCATTAAGGGGGTGGTGGGGAGGAATAGAGTATCCAAATAACAGCATAATTAAATTTGAAGTGATCCTGGGAAAACAGAGGAAGAAAAAAAGAGAGAGAGCAAGAGACAGAAAAGTCTGAGAAGGGCAGCACAAGGTAAGCACACCAAGCACTGAGCCTGGGCGATCTTGCTCCGCTGGCACCTCTGGCCAACAAGCATCTTATTTCACATTTTAGAGAATATACACTGAACACATTCAAAAAGGCACCACCTGAGAAATGGGGTGGTAATGCCATTCGCTGAGAATAAGTGAAAAAGTTTTTTTTCATAGGCAGCTTCATGAAAGGAGAATAGATGGCTACTCCAATCCTTCGACAGTGTATAATACTCCTGGAAGAAGCAGGCTAATCAACAGTGCTCCAAAACCTGTCTGGTAAAGAAATGGCTTTTTTTCTCTAACATTATTATATGTTCTAATGACAAATTCTGACTCTTATTTAAATTATTCAACAAAATTACATTTGAAATTATGAAACCGATTTACATCCCTTCTTTCACCCATGCTGAGGCAGTACTCATTTGCTGCTGAAGTAACAAAGAAACTACTAACCTGACAAGAATACAGATTAAACAGAACTGAAATGTAGTAAAGCAATCAATAAGCAGGTGCATAACAGAGTATCTTCTTTCTCACAGCTTATTCCACCACCACAGACCAATAACTAGCTCATTCCGAAGTTGAAAAATCCACGAGGAGCAAAAGAAACTAGGTAAAAGTGTTTTTCTCTTCCAGTCTTTTAATAAAAAAAATATGCTGAAGGGTGATATCTATTAGTTCTAAAACTCTCAAGAACACTTTAAACAGAAGCTATGAGTTCCTTTTAATAACCAAGTATCATTTTTCCTTTATTCAATATAAAAATTAAACACAAATACTTTTTCATAAGATTTTTAAAGTAACTTGGCACATTAAAAATAAAACAAAATTTTAATAAAAACATTTTGAAGATATTTTCTACAGTTTATGAGTTCGAATTTCTATATAAGTATAGCTGACAAAGTTGATAGTAAAATTAAACCATGGAGTAAATAAGATATCATCAGTTGTCCTGTAATATTAAACATGCAACAATTAAAACTCAGTAAGTGAACATTGACTCTACAAACCTTTAAAATACTTAGGCATCCATACAACGCATTCTCTCAGCTAAATTTGGAGTATATTCTGCATAAAGACTATTTTGCATGCTGTGTATTGGCACGCTAAACGTCACTTAGCCAATGGACGTCACTGAGAGCGTAAAATGAGTAAGAACTACAGAAATCAAACAACATTTAAACTGATTGTGTAAATCAAGCTTTCCTGCCTGCTACTTTAAAGTCAAAATGATTTAAATCAATTCACCCTCTTCAACTGCTGCAAATTAAAACACTGTTCAATTATGCAAACTCTGCAAATGAAGATAGGGAAGGAATTGACAGGAGACTGGTTGACCACTCACTTAAGAGACAGAGGTATAACAAGGTTAAGTGGCTGGAAGCCAAATATACGGATAAATTCAGGGTACAAATAATACATAGTGATAACCACTGGAACAGCTTACCAGAGACAACAGTTGATTCCCCATTGCATGAGTTTTTTACATTACAACCATGTATTCACAAAATGTTCCAGCTCCATGAGATCATGCATGCTTCCTGCAGGCTGAGCTGATACTCTACTGATGGTACCATTCAAATTGAGTTAGATGATCATAATAGTCTTTTCTGATCTTCAAATCAATGAATCTACAGTTAGATCCCATGTTGAGATCTCATATTTCCTCTCACTTCACTAAGTCCTGCCCCCAGTGACTTCTTTTTTTTCCCCAATTTGACTTTACACTACATTCCTTCTGCTCTCCCTTTAAACGCCAACATGTCTACCACCAACTAAAGACTGAACAGAACCAGTCATCACCTAAAATCATCCTTCAGGATGACACCAAGATCAAAATGCAGTTTCACTCTTCAATTAAGACCTCAAATACACACTTTTCAAAGCCTTTTCACCAAGTCATAACATGCTTAAAATGCATTTTACACGCTACTCTACAGAGGGTACCCAATACGTTCTTTAGCCTATGACACAGGGAATTAAATCCCCATCTCAATATAGGACTTCATGCTTGGGTAGAAGAGAGCTATACAACAGTTAAGACCGCCTACACCAGGCACCAAGAGCAAGGATGACAGTTTTAAAGCAAAGCAGCCTAGAAGTACTCCTAAACACACACCTTAGAGTTCAGGTTCAAGTTGGAAGCCTCCTACAAGACATATAACACTAGAAGGGTCTCCAAAAACAGGACTCATATTAAAAACTGGGAGAACAAATTGAATTTGGTAGCTACAGCTAAATTCAAACTTGATCATCCCAGCAGAAATCCTTAGATGTCTTTGCAACTCACACAGTGGTCAAATGTGGCTTTGCTTCTTCCACGGCATTTGCAGTGCTGTCAAGATGCTTTTAGGGCACAATTCCCGTATTTGACATGGTTACCAATCCTCAAGCTTCACAAAAGCTGTGGTCTAATCATTCCAACTTTTAAACTGAAAACACTATAATGTCTGACAAACGCTGACTGGAATTACTGTTTTAGATCATATCAAATGATTGCCATAGCATGTGCCTCATTTCTGCTCCCTCCTATAAAAATTATTTTTACAGATTTTTTGATATAGATACAATTTTGGGGGGTTTGCTGAATTAGTTTTAACACTGTATACCAGAAGGAGAGCATTTCCACTGACAATTTTCACATTTCTAATATTTAACCAATCTGAAAAGAAGACCTTATGAGTCACTCTCACGTTTCTATTTACAATATCACAGTAATATCCAACGAGCCAGCCTGGACACGGGGCTGACCCTGGCTCGCTCAGGGTCTGCTGAAAGATGCTCTTAGACCCACAGCCAAATACAGGGGACCATCTTCACCCCATTTGTGTCACTCTCCACCCGGGCAGAAGCCACCACAGAAAGCCACCGCCTTGGGAAGGCAGCCCTGCTCAGAGTTTGTGACTTCAGCACTAACCAACTGAGAAAATATCTCTTATGTGGAGCAAATAGCAATTTCAAGCACATATGTGTATATATACATATGCTATAAATCGCATTAAGGACCACTGGCTTCTTGGGTCAGGTGGTGAAAAGCACAACAGTACAAGCAGAAAAGTTTGTAAGAAAAAGTATTGGGGGTGGGGGGGAACGAGTAGTTAAAGTTGCTCCAACTTTCATAAAATGATGGTTTTAAAATAATCCAGGATCCAGAAAATCTGGCTGGGAATAAAAAAAATCAAAGCAGCCTTTTAATGACAGGACACTGTTCCACTGAGGCCATCAGTGGAAGGACAGCAGTCCTCACCTGAAGAGCGGCAGGGCAGCGCTGAGGGCAGGAGGCAGAAGGCAGCACCACAGCTGAAGACACAGCGACAGGAAGTGATGGATGGGAACGCCACACATTGACTGCGGTCAGAATTCATCACAAGAAACTTTCTCCTTTTGGTTTTAATTCCTCCTTTTTTTTTTTTTTTTTACTTTTTCTTTCTTTTTTTCCCCTCTCTTTTTTTCCTCCTCTTTTTCTGAGGAGAAAAAGACACATCAATGAAAGCCACACATACAGAGAACTTCAATAACATTTGGGAGGGATCTGGAAGTCCAGGTATTTTTCATTTCTGTGGATGGACTTCAGGCTATGCCCACAAGAGGACTTGGGTACCAAACCACTAAGCTCCCAGTGCTGCCCCTACTGAAGGAAGCCACAGCCTGGCTAGGGGTATCTGCTCTCACAATGCACAGGGTAAGTTAAACACCAAATAACGAAAGCCACGAGAAGAGCCCTGAGAAACTGCTATTCCTTCCTCACCACCAAATCCTGCAAGGCCAGGAATGCTTCTCCAAGGATTTAAGCAAAGCAGGTCTCCTCTCACCTATCTCTAAACAAGTACAGTGCATGCACCCCACGTGCATGCTAAACATCTTCTGGTCTTTTTATCATGGGAATCATTCTGGAGCCATGATTTTAATATATACCTCTGAGGCAAGGATAAGCTAGGCTCCTCTTTTGGGGAAAGGATTGTATTTTATTCAAGCTATCTGCCAGAACTGGCTTAGGTAAGACTCTGTGATTGTTATGCATAGACTCAAGCCTCCCATCCCTGCCTAGTCCACATGTTTCTTTAGCATCACAATGAAAAAGAAATATTGTCTTCCTAAATCCAACAACACATGAAGCCTAAAGGAGAGTACATCTCCAACAAGCACAAAATAAATCCATCATGGATACTGGCTGGGATGCAAAGAAGAAAAAGTGTACTAAATCTCATTATATTTTTTTAATTTATGCTATGTTTATGTTTAATTGTTCAATGTGACTACTATTAACTTTATCCCAACAGAATTACAACCAAAGATCACAAATCTATCACCTTCTTAAAATAGAAGGTCCATAATTATTGAAATATATTCTTTAGCCAAATGTCAAAGACATTTTATCAAAACGTTGATTTAGCTGAATATAGATCTGTAAAGTAAAAGTGAAAATGGCAATGCTTTCCAAAATAGCAGCCTCCAAATCTGCCTGCTAACTAGACTGAGTTTGTATGCTCTCGAGAAAAATAATCCAATTTGCTCATCTTTTCCTTTCAAAATTCTTTAGGACACTACAAAAGATTTCCTTGGTTAGATGGAACAAGGGAAAAATTAAGTTGCCTTGTAATGGTTATCAATTTACAGAAACTGGAAAGGAATGTTTTTCTCCACTTCTGGGTTTGTTTTTTTTTTTCTTTTCTTTTCTTTTTTAAGAGAAATCTTTTCATTTCACACTTAACCCAAATTTTCTTGCAACTGAAAGATTCTCTGAAAAAGGAACTGGAAGAGCTCCAACTACTGTCCAACACTTAAAAAGATTTTAAAGTGTCATGAATCACAGCTCTTTACATGTTCTTCTAGTGCACTGACGGCCTATACTTGAAGACCAAATCAAAATTGGTTTATGTCAGCTTTACTTTACTCAAAGTAAAGACAGAAAAAAAAAAAATAAAATTCTTCATTATTCTAAGTCAAGTTTTGCTCAGGTTCAGGTCAGATGCTACTATATAATACTCACAGTTGTTATATTTCTTTTTTTCATAGGAAGAATTGGCAACTGGTACCATTAATCCTAAATACCTCAGTGGCTACCTCAAATGCCAACATGTTATCACATCTGCTATAAAAGGTGTCCTCAGTTTTCAGCAGACCATCCAAAAACGCTGGTCTTATGGGGGGGGAATCCATGGCAAATTACAAATGTCACAGTTACTCTTTGAAATTCATGTTACAGATTTCCAATACTGCATTATTCTATTTAACAAACTTAAATCATTTCCACTGAAGTTCTCAGTGATTGCTTCCGCAAAGTTCAACTTGAAAGTTTTTGAGAACACACCAGTCACCTCTGACAATTTTGGGAGTGGGAAAAAAGCTAAAAAGTAATTCAGAATATTTTGTCCAGAAATATTCTCCCCCAGCGATCCACAGAAAAAGACAGAAACTGCTGGGGTCAGGTAGCTGCCCTAACCCGTGTCAATGCCAGTCTGCTGAGACTTGAACAAAATATCTGAGAATACAGTTTGCCCACGTTCAGGAAGGCTTCCAGAGCTCGCTGGTAGCATCTCCAACTCTGCTAACAGATCTGAACTTATCTCCCGCCAGCCTGAGCTCTCTGCACACCACCTGCACCGACCGGGCCAGCCAGCATCATTGTGCTTCCCGCACCCCGTACCTACAATGCTCCAGAAAAGAGATTCAACACCACCACCGGCAAAGCCCTTTTTAGCCAAGGCAAAGAAAAAGAAACTGTTTAGGTAGTCAGCGGGAGGACCAGTGTTAGCATGCACAACCTTGTGCTCTTCGCAGCTCTGACCACTGCACGACACCCCACACTAATTAGGAACGAGGGTCACTGCTTACCACCTTACACAGAGAGGGTAACGAAGGGGCTGTCCTAGGTGACATCTGACAAAACTGAGACCAGAACTCAGGTCTCCCAACACGATACACCTGATTAATTACCCCCTTTGCAGTGCTGATGTCCAAGGTCAGGCATTCGCTTGTTCTACATTTAAACGAGGAGAACGCACTCGCCCCACAGCCAGGAACAAAGCTCGGGATTTTTGAGTCCCATCATTACTCTGCTATGTAGCAAAATACTGTGCCAGCCATTAGCAAAGAGCCTGCTTCATTCCCCTCCTGGAGACTGGTTCACAGAGAGGACAAAAGCTTGCTACCGCTAACCAGACATTCCTTAACTCAAGTGGTGCTGGTCTGCACTGAGACTCCAAAACCTGTCAACGCCAGCACCACCAGCGACCCACAAAAGGATAAACACCACTGCACATGAGGGCATTTGTTTCAAGGAGGGAAGAAAAAAAAAAAAATATCTATGAGCGAACAAACAAACCAGGCGATTAAAAAAAAATAAAATACAGACATTGCTAGGACTACATCCAGAGGGTAGGAAATGCCAGTGTGCAGCTGTCTGGGCAAACTTTATTATCATTGAGCATTTACTTTTAATAGGCTTTAATTATGGGATCTCCCTTGACCCTAACACAAACAATTTTAGTTCTGATATAACTTAGCTGTTGCATCCTTGTGATTTTACTGAACGTAAAAAAAAAAAAAAAAAATAAGGAATAATCAGCAAGCCAACACCTAGCCAAGTTCTACCCTTGTACCTGCAGCTGAAGGGGCTCCTCTGACACAGGACCTGACGTGCACAGATGTGCAGTTCATGAAGAAACATAGTCAGTATGAAGCATACAGCCCCTGAATATATTTCACATGACTTCATATATTAACACCCGAGTTTTACCATATATTTCAGTTGAGAAACACTGGGATGGCTCATGTCACCCAAAAATGGAGGAAATGACAGAAATAGTTACAGGACCAAGGCCACCATATTTTAAAGTTGCCCTCTCCAAATCAAAACACATAATTTGGCAGTAGACATAAATGCAAAAAAAAAAAAAAAAGTATATTGTAATTTCATTTTGCTTTAGGCCAAAGTCTAGATCATGCTTTCTGATTAATACCATGAGATTTTACACTGAGCTCAAGAAAGTCCACACAAGCTCACTGTTACATACAGTGTAGACACATCGAGTTATTGGCAAAGCCACGTTCATTTTTCCTCTTCCTTCTGAATTCTCTGTCGCCAAAACGTAAATAAACCTAATCAAAGACAACTCTATCGTTTCTGTATTACAGTAATTGCTTCGGAGCAAAAACGAGATCACAGAGTCATAATAAACTTCAAACCTACCAGTCACACCAGACTTTGCAGAAGTATGAGAAAGTTCACAGATTTTAGGGCACCAAGACTAAACAGACCTTCTGCAAAGAAAAGAGCTTCCAAATGCAAACACAGAAGCACTAGCACAGGCGGGTTTTTTTTTTTTTTTAATATATATATAAGCCAAAAGAGATTGCACAACTATCCTCACATTGGTCCAATTTCACCCACTTTTGCAACAGTGCCACACACACTAGGGTCTAGTCAATGCTTCAGTCAAGTTTGTCAACATAGCTCTATTCCCACCTATGAACTAAAACAATCATTTTGACTATGAATCCTCAAATATAACTCTTGTTGCTCTTTTTTTTTTTCTTTTTTAGTACTGAATTTAAAGGAAAAAAAAAATCATTTAGTTCAAGCAAGAGGACTGTCTACAGTTCCACTGTTGAACACAGGGTAAGGTTACATCGAGCTTTTTCCACCGACAAACAATGTTGAAAGTGTCCTTACTACTACAGTGCAAAAGCATTTCTCTTTTCTAGTGTTAAGTATGCAATTAATTTAAAAAAAAAAACAATTTCTTTTTCACTGCATAGGAAGCGTAGTCATTTCATGCTTTCACATTTGCACTTCCAGGACTCAAAATTTGTCTTACAGATACAGCACAGCACACCTTGCTCTAAAGGAAAGGAAAAGTCACAACCTGCCTGCTCAATACTTTTCTTTCCATCTCACTTTGAACCAGCATACTCGTTACATGTTTTCCTCTTAGCTGGGGAAAGTGAGCATGCTTGTGTTTGCAGCTCCTCCTCTTTCACAGGCGCACAGCTGCAGCTGTAGTAAACAACCACTAGTCAAGAGCTGCGAAGGTCAAAGTCTCAGTGCTGCATCCATTTCAGCTTTTCTAAAAATGAAATTTCCATTTCAATAAATTAATTTTTTTTGTTTCGTTTTGTAGTAACGTCAAGGAAAGGCAAGCCACGATCATCCCTCAGCAAAATAAAGCAAGATACGTTATTTCCAAAGCCACAAGCAAAACATTTCAGTAAAAGTTAAGTTATTTATCCCATTTTTATTAGCATACACCTCATTCACAGCCTCATATTTTACTTGATTCCAACAAAGACTTGGTCAATACCAACCCTGTAGTGACCAGACCTGTTAGACAATGCAGATGACGCTTACTGAAGGAACGAGCACGGAGACTGGCCATCCTGAAAAGCGGCGCCAGCGGCCACGCAAGACTCACCAAGGCGATCCAGCAGCCCAAAGCACTACAACTTCGGGAACGCTAGCGTAAGCGGGCATTGTCCACCCAGTGATGAGAAAAGGCACACACCCTCCCTCTATTTTATAAATTACCCAAAATCTCAACAACAAGGTGCCCTTCCAGAGCTGAAACCTGCACCAAGTCACGCAGACCTTCTGCAACCTCGCGGTGCGGCAGAGAGCTCCCCAAGCAACCGGGAGAGGCATTGCCCATTTTCCTCCAAAACGCGCTCTGTATTCCCACGTAATGATGGTGGGTACTGTCACCCACCACCGTGGTCTGGGTGAAGAGGAAGATGGTCGCTACCATGGGGCTTTGCAGCCCAGCCCAAGCCCCTCTACCACCTCCTGGGAGAAGAAGGACTGGTCCAGCCTCGCTGCATTTCAGCCTCCTCTCTTCCAAAGGAACGCTGGGCTCACACACGTTCAGGTCTGGCTCATCCTGACAGAAACAGCTGGCAGAGGACTCTGCGATTAGCCTGTCCTGGAATCTCAAAGTTTATTTATAAAAAGTTGTTACATACATTCTTCTTGGGCTCTCAGGGGCCTTTCCAGCAAACGTTTTTGCACAACCAAGAGCGGGCAGGCCCAGAAACATTACCACTAAGTATTGCCAGGGGAAAAAGAAAAGAAAAAAAAAAAAGTAAGTTTAAAAAAACCTAATTTCCCATCCCCCCCTTCCTGACACATCTGATACTGCCTCACTATCAGAAGCAGAAACCAAGCAGTATCTCCCACATCCTAAACTCCTTCCCAGCCCCTCCAGCTCATCAGATGCCCCATGGCGTATCTCCTCCTCAAAAAGCTTCTCTTCCCCCATAGCCAGAGGACAGAAAAGAAAATACGCGTTTTTCACAGCCTTCTTTAAATGCAATTAACTACTTCATCAACTGGGAAGGGGAGGAAAAAAAAAAAAAAAAACCAAAAAAAAACCCCCAAAAAAAGGGGGAGGGAAGCCCAAGCCACCTTATAAAGCTGCCAGTATCCTAATGAAAAGGTTTGCCTAAACTAAGGTGCTCCCCAGACTGCCCCCCCTCCCTCAGTTGCAGGTACCAGACATAGGAAAAGAAAGCTGCGGGGAAAAAAAAAATAAATAATAAAAGAAAAATAATAATAATAAAAGGGTAAAAAAAAAGGTAAAATACCACCACTGTTGTTCTGGATGCAGCGGGGGCAAGCGGGTGGGGGTGCTGGCCCAGGGAGGGGTGCGCATGGGTGCTGCTCCCCGGCTGCTGAGGGAGTGATGTCATCCCACCGGGCTCCAGCCCGGGCAGCGGCGGCAGCTCCAACCGGCTGCCAAAGCCTCAGGCAGCACGGAGAAGGGAGAGAAAAAAAAAAAAAAAAAAA
>JAAGAY010011830.1:0-10774 GCA_011801015.1 Ardeotis arabs
CCTTCCTGCATATTATTAGTGCTATTGATTGATTTATATAGTGCATTTCTTAAGCAAAGCTCTTTATAGAATTACAAACTATTAAAGCTGAGTGAATAACTCATAATGAATAATTTATCCCATGAATTTAACCTTTCTTTCTGCTCATGAAATAGCCACAAAGAGATCACTATTTCCTTAATTATTCAATGAATTTTTTAATGAACTTTTAAACCACTATGAACTGATCACCCAGAATGTTCTGCTAATACAAGTTAACCAAGGTTTCTCTGGGTCCTGATTGTTTACAGGCAATAAACTTGTGGCTAACGAAAGCACATGCACTATCCTATGCGAATCTGGTGGCTTGCAGCACGTGTCGACTGCACAGCACAGTACTTCTCAGAGACAGATGAGCTTTCTCTGAACAGGCCCAGTTTTAGGACAGAAAGCATGAGAGCTGTGGCAACGCGGCGCCTGAACCCTGCTATCCACCCCTGAGCAGAAACAATCCCGGCAGAGCACAGGAGTTATGGCTGCTGCTTGGGGATGCTGACAAGAGCGGATGCGTGGAGCTGCAGGATCTTGGGGAGATGGGGGAGCCCCTCTGGAGCCCCTCTGCAGTGTTGGGCGGCTCAGGGGTACCTAGAGATACATCCTGTACACATCAAGCCAGCTGGTAATGCACCTGAGCGCCACGTTTTTTGAATCAAAGCTTGAATTCATTGTGATGCAGCATAAGGCACAAGGTAATTTTTTTTTCCCTGACAGGACGAGTATGTAAAGCTCTGAATTTCAAAGCTGTGCTACTGTAAAATTCCTCTTCTATGAATATTTGGGTAAGCAGCATGCAAGTCTATTCTTTGACATATTTTCGCCAGGATGGCTTAATTCTATAAACGTTGGCAGAAGGTGAGCATGAAAAAAGAGAGAACTGCAAACTGGGATGAAACAGCTGGAGAAGTTGTGCACTGTGCACTTGACCCACAAACCAGCTATCCCTTGAAATTGTTCTGCTTCATTTATATTAAACATCGGTCATCCCTGAGGAAAAACGGAACTAAGCAGTAATAGGAATAGCAGAAGCATTATCCGATAGTTTGGGGAGAAATCTGTGTCTTCTGAAAAGGAGCGGGAACTGAGGTTTCCTTAGGAAATGTAAGGACAACTGGATAGCAGCTCCTGCTAACCTGTCGTCTGTAATGCAACCATAATTTTTGAAGGCTAGGGGTAGGTTCTAAAGTTATATGTAAATGCTCACCGCCCTACACTTTAGCTCATTTCCTTTCAGGTTATGCCACAGGACTTCTAAAAACTGTTTCACAATTAAAGTTTCATGCTGCACAGATGGAGAAAAATGAACTTCCAGCACAGCTCTCTGCTCTGGCAATGGACAGTCCCTTCTTAATGACAGAAAAAACTTTGAGATATTTCCACTACTACTGTATTCTAATGCAGTGGCAAACAAGACTGAGCAGTAATGCATTTTGGAGCTGCTACGGAGTGTGTTTGTTAGTGCTTTCCAGTGTTAATACCGAGTGTGGCAGCGGATTAATAATTCACCTGTAACAGCACGGTGCAGTCATTAAATGAAGCATTTGAAAACAAGATATTAACGATATCTATAGATGTTTTTTTTAAAGGAGAAGTTGATTTGGTATAAGGAAACACAAAATCCTACTCTCAGATCTCTACTGAGCTTCCATATGCAGAGCAGATTGTCTGAGTCTTTATTTGTCTTTATTGACTCTTTATTTTTTGAATTTGGGAGTATGATTTTACTGAAAGACATCATTAATTGCTCTAAAGGGTTTCTGTCAACCCTTTTGGCAGGCTCAGGGGAGCTGTTTTGCAGTGATCTCCCAGTGGTTCAGTCTGTATCTTGACGTAGTCATGGGGTGCATCCACCAGATTTCTTCTGAATGGATGGAGTCCAGAGGAGCTCTTGGATTGCTCCTGGGCTTCCACTTCCCAGGACCAAGCTGAAGCAGGTCCAGTGCAACTCCCTCCCCCAGGAAGAGTATGAAGCGGACTTCAGGTTCTCCGCAAGAACTGTTTTGATCTATAAATCCATTCCTATTTGCCCACACTAATTGATAAGGTAGATATAGGCTCAGTTAAGGAAAAGGCCAATCATCTACCTCAATTTCAGTCTGAGGCAGCCTGGCTGTCCAAATCAAGAATATTATGCAGAGATAAAACACTGTTCTGTCTTTCTGATGAAGTTTAAACCTCTTATATCAGATCGTTATTAGCTTTTAAGAAAGTAGCTATACTACACAATTTTCCTAAAACATATGCGAATTATGATAATGTGTCATTCTCATCCTAGCAAGCTAAACAATCTCCCTACCTTCATGATATTTAAATAGAGAATTAGATCATTCAGGATACCTGATCACTGTGCACTTCAGATATTTAACAAATGTTATAAGAGTAAGTGTGTATCTCAAATGTATATTTATATTGTTGTGCATAGAGTAATGTGTCTTCTGGGTCCTATTGTAAACAAGCTGTCAAGCTTAACTGGGTTAGCCTGTAAAAATATCTTTCCATAAATAAATTGAAAAAAAAATACCAACAGTTAAGCAGCCTCTTCTAATGGGCTTGATCGGGAAATATGGGGGGAAAATATAATAACACAATAATGTAGTCCCATGCAGATTGCTTCTCAAAATGTCAGTATTTGTAACTTTGTTATATAGTCAGCTTTTGGCTACTTTTCTTTGTTCTCTGCTCGGCGATGTGGAAAATTCCAGATTCAATTATGTCCAGTCACGCCCAGTTTGTTATTCATCTGTTCTAGTTCACTCATGTCCTGCCAACTTAGATATGCCTAAAATTATCCACAGAGAGATCAAGAGTGCATTTGCCTGCAACGTGTTCAGCGCTGCAGCAGCAGAACAGAAGTATGACAGCATCAGACAGAAGAAGTGACTTTTACAGACAGCCCAGTACCCGAGGAGGATTAGAAGTAACACACAAGATCCAGAGATTATTCTTGGTGAAATTATAACTGTGTTAACAGAGATCAAATGTAATTTATTTTGGCTCCTTTTCTGAGCATGAAATCTCTGTTGCTGTGGCTGTTTGTCTCTTCTCTGTCATCCTCTTTGATCTACTTTGTTTTCTCATACAAATACTGTATGTAATTATGACATTTATGCCAACCTTTAAAATAAAATCACTTTTGTTTTGAGGAGGGTTACATAGTAGTACTACCAGACTTCTCATAAAGCCAGAGTAAAATGCTCTGACATTCTAACAGATGAAAAAATAATTGATTATATAAAACTTATTTTAGAACTTGCTAATTAAGATTATGAACTGCTTCCATTAAGAACTCCATTCTTTTAAGGAATGAAATGATGTGTTTTTTAATCATCAGAATGAAAATTCTCTCTTTTTAATTAGCAAAATATTTTGTTTTCTGGAAGTTGCTGATGAGGAAGTTAATGTAAAAGAGACAATTATTTTTTCTCCCTTTTCAAAAGAGGTTTAAATGTGAGTAAATAATGAAAAAAACCTAAAAAAGCTCTCCAGTCGGGACAGCCTTCAATGAGGATTAGGTGATAGGCACTTGAACACTTATAATGACATATTTGGAAGATTTTTTTCAGATTGCTTTTAGTATATATTAGATCATTTAGAAACCAAAAAGTTTCTGTTCCTATATCTCTCTTTAGTGTGAACTCATACGGAGATTTAGTTTTGCATCCTCTGTTGCAATCAGTGCTGACTACTTAATTGCCTTCATCTTGGATAGCCACCAATGTTAACACAAAAGGAAACAAAAATAGACGCCCTCTGAAGGAAGTATGTGCAAATTTGGGTGATTATAGATAAGTGAAGAACAGCAGGGACTTTGGTAACAAACAAAGAACTACAATAAAAAATGTAACATGAGAGCATGAGACAGAGGTTTTCACACCCATCAGTATATTCTTGACCAACTTGGACGCTAAAAACTGCTGTTACATTATTTATAAGAATGAAGTTACTTAATGAAGTAAAATCATTCTTCTTACAAGCTCATGGTATTATGGTTTAAAAGTTCTGTACAGAACAGGAGGACTCCAGAAAAACATTTCTTTCCTCCTGGCACTGGTCAGGATTCAATACCAAGCTTCACAGATTATACTGAAAAAAGCTATAACTGGGCCTGATGCTATTGAAATCTTCTGAAAGATTCCTGCAGGCATCATTACCACAATTTTTGCCAATGTTGTGTTGCTGTATGTTGCTGTATAGTATTGCACTGTGGAATTAATTCTAAATAATTTTGCATAGTTTTTGTTCTCCAGCCTAAGAGCCTTACCTCTGACTCCCCCAAAACTTATCACCAGTTAATAAAGTCTTCCCCTTTGTTCTCTACCCTCTGAACGAACAAATGTTTGGAAACAAATTATGAATGTCATGACTTTACTAAATGCATCGAGCTCCACTCCCCTTGATTCGATGAAGGTAATTTTGTCTGCCAGTGCCACATGCCACTTATGCCCTGACGGACTTATGTTGTTTGACCTCTTTCCCTTGATAATCGGAAGAGGAATTCATCTGCAGTGCCAAGACTCATGAAACGTTGGAGGAATGTCTCCAGGGTGGTTGCCAGTCTTTCCACAATACAAACAGTAAATGCTGCATGTCTGTACATCCTTCACCCTGTGTCCCCAACTTGCATTGTCCCTTCCTGTCTAAGCAAACAATTATTTCCCTCTCCCCTGCTAACAGAGAGTCCTTCACTGCAACCACCTTAACCTGGCCCTCACTTAATCCTGCTTTAGTTCTGCTTCCATTTTGAAAACCTGTAGACCACCCCTTGCCTTTTTTAAGTACCGGTTGATGACGTAACCCGCAGCCAGTTTCACAGTGGACGTGTCGCTCTCCAGATGACCTCATACAGGCAGGCTGTGAAACTCTGCTGCCTTCCCTCTTTCTTTCCAGGTGCTGATTTCTGGGTGTATATTTGGAAGGATACAACTACAAATATACTGTTTCTGTTGTGCCCTGTCATGGATCTTGACTCAACAACCTATGTATTTCTCCACTCCACATACATTTCTCTGCCAACAATAGTATTTTGATGACGCATGTGAGCGCAAAAAAGGATTACAGTTATTACTAGGATAACAATCTTTCCTGATTGCTAGGTTTTATCTTGCTGAAATTTGCAGTCTTCAACTGACATTTCCATAATATATTTTAACAGCATTGATACTACTATTTCCTTTTGCTATCTCTGCATCTTTTCTTTTTTCCTTGTCCTGAGTTTATATCCGATAAAAGCACATACTTCCCCACATGGAATCTGCTGCTTCTATTCCAGAACACTAAGGATGTGACCTTAAAATTAAGCATAGAAATAGTGGAACAAGCTAAAACTGACGTTAGAGGAGGGTTCCAGACTATTACAGAGCAATTCATACTGATCTGTGCTGACATATTAACAGTAAAAAGGAATCATCTGTGGAAGCAAAGATGGTAAGTCACAGAGGGCATATATAAGTGCAGCCTCAGAGCTATAAAAGCCAGTCTGACATTTATCACTCTGTGCATATTGGAGCTGTCGTGTTGGTCCTCAGATGATCGTGTTACTACCTTCAAGACATTTTTTTAGATATGAAGCAAAGATTAGAGAGGGAATGAGAGAGAGAGAGAGGCTTGCTAATAAGTACTGGGTGAAAGTCACATAAAGGAATTAGCATTTATATTATTTATTGTCCCTTTTTCATCAGCAATACCCCCTCTTTTTTTCTAATTTTTTCCCTCCCCTTGGATTTTTCTAACCTTGGACTGAGAAGATCCTTGTACATTAAACCTAGCTCAGCTTCAGAATAGATTAAAACCAGTTTGACTAAATGCTGTGTTCAGTGAACAACAAATTATACAGCTTCACACATTATTATTTGTGCTAAAAGCTATTATGTAAATATATTGACTTATATAAGCTTAAATAGGATGACACAGGAATGTAAAGATAGGGCACACACACAGATCCATTGAAATGGTACCCCGTGAGCATATCCTCTAATAGAAAATTGCGTATTCTCACTCAGAGGGCAGAAAAGAACCATATGTCTATTTTAGTGGTTATGTCCTGAAATGATGCACTTACTCCTTTTATAATATTTTGAAATAAATACATATGGGACCGGTCAGATGTCAACAGTGGCACTGAAAGGAGTATGAATTAGTCACACTGGCACATAGGGCCCTGGAACAATGAACACTATTCTGGAAGACCCTTGAATGCAAGCCTATTTGCCTCTTAATCCAAATGAATAATTAATGATAATTATCATGCTGCAGTTATTATCTGTGATAATAATATATCCGTAAGGTGAATAAATTCAATCTGCTACTATGCAGAAACGGCAACTCATAATATTCTTAAGAAATACAGATATAATTATCAGTATTAACGGTCAAGACAAAAAAAAAAGGAGATTTTTATATAAAGAATTACAGTAAAAGGTCTAAAGTTTAGTGAGAATGAATTTGATGATTGATTGCATTATGTTTATTCTTTAGCTGTCATTTCTACGGCACCAGTTTGCAATCTTTTCACAGCTTATTTTCCTAAGACCTGTTTAGTAAAAGCTGAAATGTGGATTTATTCATTACAATCTATACCTAACTTTTCCATCAGCCCACTGCTAGAGAAGATCAGGCTCAGGATCTTACAAGCATCCATATGCAAACTGGTCTGTTTGTGTCATTCACTATGCTGGCAATTTTCCTCAGCTACAAAAACTTTAAAGTATTAAAGTAAAAATCAATAAAACCAACTAAAATATTAAAAGGTCAAATATATGTTTGAAGCTTGTACAAAAGCAGCCACAACATTTATTTTTGAAAGCACTGTAGGTGAGCTGTCAGCTAGGCAGAAATGTAGGCAATCATATTTAATCCCATCTCTCTCATCGGGCTTGTTGTGACAAAGGAAAATGGAAGGGGGATGGGTGAGCGGGAGTAAGAGGAAGTAACTGCCCTCCCGTTCTTTTTTGAAATTGTTTTTATATCTCTTTATTATTTTGACTATTGAGATTCTCAGTTGTATAAATTAAAGACTTTAAGGTCTACTCAAGTTGAATTAAATTAATGATTGAGAAAAAGCTTTGAAATTCAAAGTTCATGCAGACCTTTAACTCACACCAGGAAGGCTTGGTTTTTCCCTCCTTCTTTTCATCCTATGATTTGAGAGCTGGTTTACTCAGGGGAATGGTAATGAGATGTAGAGTTTCTCACCTCTAGGTCATTGCTTCAAATCTGGCCCAGGTTGGTAGGAACCAAAATTCATTATCATCTACTTACGGTTCAGTGGCCTATGTGAAATGGGTTGATGGTCTTTCCATCTAGTTTTCAGTGGGCAAATGTCCACACAATAATAAACAATAATTAGCACCGGAATAGGGCTGAAAGTTGTATTCCCAACACAATGTCCAGGGATTGTTGTGACAACCCCTCAAAACTCTGGTACCTTCTGGGACTACCTTCCAGCAGAGGGGGGGGCTTTAATTCTTTCATGAACGTCACTATGATTCATCCATTTTTAATTTTTTTTTTCTGAAGAAATGGGCAAAAGAAATTGCCTCTTTTTTACTCCCTTTTTCATCAGAAAACAACAGATTTCCCTCAAAGTGGATCCTGACAGGTGACAAGAATAATAACGTGTAAGAGTCAGTAAAAGGATGCATTATTAATCACCCTGGGTTTCATTTAGGTCGTCAGCTCAGTGGGTGAGCTCTGTAGAAGGAAGAGTGGAGATATTATCATTATTATTTACTTGTCCACCCAGGAGTCATGAACCAGGACATCATTGTATTAAGCAATGTGCAAACACAGAAGAGAGAGCCAGTCCCTGCCCTAAAGAGTATATAATTTAACCGTAAAACAAGAAACGGTGTATACTTACAGGTAGATGGACGTAGACGGAGGAATAATGAGGGATGATTATGCCACACCTGCCAGCTTAGTTGTTATTCTTAACAATAGTATGATACTTCTAGTAACAAAATGATAAAATATGTTGTCAAGCTTTTTGGTGGGCATCACAGAAAAGAGACGAATTCTGGAGTGGGGAATTATTAGAAGAGAACTTGTATTTGAAGATGTTAAGGCAATCGTGAAGGGCAGTTTGAAGGAAAAAGATTGTTTGAAAATGGAACAAGAGGACAACCAGTCCTAACTCTGTCTGTGCTTCAGAGTCCAATAATCAATAAAAAATTAAAAATAGTAAAGTATGGAAAGAGTAAAGAATGTTCACAGGTTGCTGTAATATCTACTGTAGCAAGCAAGGAAAGAGGCAAGAGGAAAAGGAAGGAAATATTATGAAAGCACTGAGCTGGAAGATGGTATTTGCAACAGCAATCTGAGTGCGACACAACAGTGTTTGTTAATGGCGGAGAAAAGGGTGTTGCAGTAAGCTAGATAGACGGTGATGAAGGACTCACTCTGTGTGTGTATGAAGCAAATAACTGAGTGAGAGGATGCAGAAAAATTAATCTTGAAAATACCTTGCCAAAAGTACCTTATTTAAAAAGGTATTTTTATAACATGCTTCAACTTCAGGAAGGTGAAAATATGATCCAGTGATCCAGAAAGGTGTTACTGGAGAGTATTTTTCAGAAGATAATGACGGACCTTGCTTAGCCTTTTTAACCTGCAAAGAAGTTAGGGATCCACAAGTAAGCAGAAATCCACAAAGCAGACTTTCTTGTGGTGTGAAAAAAAATGGTCTAGGTTAGATAAGGTATGTCTTTGAATATCTGCAGTTCATTTTCTTATATGAATAATATAAATCTAAAGGAAGAAGAAAAGAGTCATTTTGTAACTCCTTCCTGCAGGGGGAAAAAATCTGAGATGGATTTGAGAAAAGCATAAACAGAAAGGAAGACTAGTAGAAGACAATATCAGGAACATGGAGCAGACAATCTTATGCAAAGAAAAGGCTGAGTAGCTGTGTAGAAGATGGTGAATGTGTCCAAGAGACTGAGAACAAGAATGGCTAGAAAGAGGTTTTTAGAGTGTCTGGCAAGAACAATTTCTGTAGAGGACAGGGAGCAAAAAGCTGTGTTGGAGAGGATAGGGGTTGGAAAAGGAGAAGAATTACCAATTCTTATTGTAAACAAGCTATTTGATGAATTAAAAATGAAATGGAGAAGGGAGTTAAGGTTATACTTGGAAAGGAAAGAAAGGTCAAAGGTGACATTTTCTAAGATTGTAGCATCTAAGGCATATTGCATTGTGAGGGGAAAGTCAAAGTAGAGTGTGAGGTTAAGGGGAAGAGTAAGAGAGAGGCTGTGTGTGGGAACAAAGGATGTAAGGAGCTGGAATAGAAGAGGGTCACTGGGGTATGTGGATGGGATTTGGAGGAGAGGGCAAAGGAGAAATGTCAATGTCTACGACAGAAAATAGCACAAGATCTGTAAAAGGAGGAGGAAAATGGAGATGCATGCCAAGGTGAGGAAGGAAGGTCATGACCTGTGTTGCCTAGGCTTTCTTGGAAGAAGAGCAAAATTCTGGTGGAAAAAAAGTAAAAGGAAAAGGGGGAGATTTGAGAAATGAGTTAAAAGTGGTAAAAAGTCATCTGGGACTGTGGGCCTGGGATTCAGTTAAGCCAGAGCTGGGTAGCTGGGAAGGCATCAAAGAGGAAAGGATGAACTTGCAGTGGAGCCTGAGAGGAGAGACTGTGTAATGGTTCACGAAAAAGATAATGTGTATGTTGGTGGTGAGCCAGGAAAAGAGAATGGCATTATGGAGCTTGAACAGGAAAATAGGAACCATAGGCACCGAGGTGGAGGAAAGTAGCAGGGCTTTGGGTATCTCGACCACAGGGCGTGCTTTCAGAAGCCTGGGCTGCTAGGGGCAGATGGCATACACTTAACCGAGAAGTGGAAGAGTGTGCTTGGTCAAAGACTTGCCAGACTCGTCCGGAGGGCTTTAAACTAGTGTTGCTGGGGGAGGGTGAGCACAGCTCAGCCCACTGCTGGCAGCATGGCGCCAGAGCCAGCACCAAGTGCCCAGAAGCTGGGCAAGGATTGCAGGTAAGTGCAAATGAACCTAAACTGCGGTACAAAAGAACGCCTGTCGCTCCAGCCAGCAAATCGGCTTTGCTCGGGACCCAGCTGAAGTGTCTATACACCAATGCACGCAGCATGGGAAATAAACAAGAAGAACTGGAGATGCGTGCACACGAGCAGGGCTACGACCTTGTTGGCATCACGGAGACATGGTGGGACGACTCATACGACTGGAGTGTCAACATGGAGGGGTACAGGCTTTTTAGAAAAGACAGGAAGGGGAGACGAGGAGGGGGTGTCGCTCTCTACGTCAGCAACCGGCTGGAGTGCATGGAGCTCCGCCTGGGGATGGAGGAGGAGCTGACAGAGAGCTTATGGGTCAAGATCAGAGGACGGGGACGGACAGGGGATATTATGGTGGGGGTCTGTTAGAGGCCGCCTGGCCAGGAGGACAGAGCAGATGAAGCACTCTGTAGACAGATAGGAGCAGCGTCGCGGTCACAAGCCCTGGTCCTCATGGGGGACTTCAACCACCCTGATGTCTGTTGGAGAGACAACACGGCAGGGCACAGGCAGTCCAGGAGGTTCCTGGAATGCGTGGATGACAACTTCCTCCTGCAGGCGATAGAGGAGCTGACAAGGAGGGGTGCCATGCTCGACCTTGTGCTCACCAACAGGGAGGGTCTGGTGGGGGATGTGAAACTGAAGGACAGTCTTGGCTGTAGCGACCACAACACAGTGGACTTCAAGATCCACGGGGCAGCAAGAAAACT
>JAAGAY010011831.1:9748-24695 GCA_011801015.1 Ardeotis arabs
GGAGGGACTGCTTGTGAGGCATTAGCTGTGTCCAATCAATTTCACTGTTTGCTTGGGAGCATGCACCAGCAGATGGTCACTGTCCCAAATTTATTAATTCCTCGACCTATTTGCCAGGAGCCTCCCAGGAGCCAGGCTGGGCTGGTGTTGCAGCAGCCATGGGGGGTCAGCCCAAGCACCCTGGGCACCCCAGCTCCCACCCCAGTCCCAGCCGGCCGGGAACAAGGCAGTGAGCGAATTCTGCTCACCCAGCAGATGCAACTGTGCCCTGAAAAATAAATAATCAGTTGGCAATCTGTAAAACGACATTGAGAAAAGCTCCTTCCCCTCGTCCCCTCGCCTGGGGAAGCGCTGCAGGGTGCTCATGGGGACAGGGGAAAAAGAGAATATTACATGGAAGAGAGGAATATGGAAATCAGCCCTCGGCTACAGGGTTTCTGTGCAGAGCAGGCGCCAGGCGTGGCATGTTCCCGTCACATCCACCAACACAACCCACTGCACAGGAGAGCAACACGGGAACCCAGCCCTCCTGCCAGCCGGGTCCCACAGGAGGAACACGGAACCGGAGCACCGGGAGGGACCAAAGCCCAGGGGCATCTGCAAAATGTAGGGCTGGATTACACACGCATTTCCTCGGGGGGAGGAAAGCGGAGCTCACTGGGCAGGAGGCAGCAGCCCACCTAACGCGAGAGCACGGCTCTGGTGGGTTTCTGGGAGGGTCCGGCACACGGCTGTCCGTCGGGAATTGGCCCCGGAGGCACTGCCAGTGCCGTGGGAGGACGGGGGGCTGCTGTCTCCCACACCTCACGTCTCCAGAGCGGGGTGGAGGCAGGAGGGGAGAGGGCAGGAGGGGATCTCTGGGGACAGCGGTTGGGCACTGTCCCCGTCCCGCCGGGGAAGAGCAGGGACCCCTGGGTTGTGCTGGCTGCGCAGGAGTAACCCCCCGGCCCTCCCCGGGGCAGGAGGGAGCGGGGCTGGTTTGGCACCAGGACCAGACCATCGCGCTGCTGCTGTATTTTTTCATTTGTCTGCACTTTCTCTGGCTTGTCTTCGGCTGCTCGATCACGTTCTCCTTGCAGCGAGCAGCGGTGTGGGGACACGGCCGCTCCTCTCGCAGGGCCATTTCTTGTGACATCCCTACGCCACCAACCCGTCTGCCCTCCTACAGCCCGCTCTGCTCCGCGCTTCTGCTTTTACCGTCGCTGCCAAGAGCCCCACTGGCTCCCAGCTGGGTCTGATGGACCAGAGCAGCCAGCGCTCATCCCACGGCAAGGCTGGAAATCCCAAACTGGGATACAAATCAGCCAAGCACCAGTAATCCCTACAGCAGCTGATGCTCGCCCAGCGAAGCCGCCCGGCCGTACCTCAGCTCCGATTTGTGGATCTCTGCAATTTTCCTCTCCAGCTTCTCCGAGTGCTTGGGGAAGAACTGGAACTTGGAGCTGTAGCCTTCTGGGTGCTTCCCCGGGTCATAGTCCCCGATCTCGGCTGGTGGGAGACAGAACCGCTCAGGAACAGCCGCACGACCCAGACTGCAGCCTGCGTCCCCATCCCGGCAGCATCCGCCTCGGCAGCCGAGTTGGTGGTGCCCGGGCACAGGCTCAGAGCATCCCGGGAACACCGCTCCGATCCAGCCATGCCTCCCACCAGGAGGGACTGCTTGTGAGGCATTAGCTGTGTCCAATCAATTTCACTGTTTGCTTGGGAGCATGCACCAGCAGATGGTCACTGTCCCAAATTTATTAATTCCTCGACCTATTTGCCAGGAGCCTCCCAGGAGCCAGGCTGGGCTGGTGTTGCAGCAGCCATGGGGGGTCAGCCCAAGCACCCTGGGCACCCCAGCTCCCACCCCAGTCCCAGCCGGCCGGGAACAAGGCAGTGAGCGAATTCTGCTCACCCAGCAGATGCAACTGTGCCCTGAAAAATAAATAATCAGTTGGCAATCTGTAAAACGACATTGAGAAAAGCTCCTTCCCCTCGTCCCCTCGCCTGGGGAAGCGCTGCAGGGTGCTCATGGGGACAGGGGAAAAAGAGAATATTACATGGAAGAGAGGAATATGGAAATCAGCCCTCGGCTACAGGGTTTCTGTGCAGAGCAGGCGCCAGGCGTGGCATGTTCCCGTCACATCCACCAACACAACCCACTGCACAGGAGAGCAACACGGGAACCCAGCCCTCCTGCCAGCCGGGTCCCACAGGAGGAACACGGAACCGGAGCACCGGGAGGGACCAAAGCCCAGGGGCATCTGCAAAATGTAGGGCTGGATTACACACGCATTTCCTCGGGGGGAGGAAAGCGGAGCTCACTGGGCAGGAGGCAGCAGCCCACCTAACGCGAGAGCACGGCTCTGGTGGGTTTCTGGGAGGGTCCGGCACACGGCTGTCCGTCGGGAATTGGCCCCGGAGGCACTGCCAGTGCCGTGGGAGGACGGGGGGCTGCTGTCTCCCACACCTCACGTCTCCAGAGCGGGGTGGAGGCAGGAGGGGAGAGGGCAGGAGGGGATCTCTGGGGACAGCGGTTGGGCACTGTCCCCGTCCCGCCGGGGAAGAGCAGGGACCCCTGGGTTGTGCTGGCTGCGCAGGAGTAACCCCCCGGCCCTCCCCGGGGCAGGAGGGAGCGGGGCTGGTTTGGCACCAGGACCAGACCATCGCGCTGCTGCTGTATTTTTTCATTTGTCTGCACTTTCTCTGGCTTGTCTTCGGCTGCTCGATCACGTTCTCCTTGCAGCGAGCAGCGGTGTGGGGACACGGCCGCTCCTCTCGCAGGGCCATTTCTTGTGACATCCCTACGCCACCAACCCGTCTGCCCTCCTACAGCCCGCTCTGCTCCGCGCTTCTGCTTTTACCGTCGCTGCCAAGAGCCCCACTGGCTCCCAGCTGGGTCTGATGGACCAGAGCAGCCAGCGCTCATCCCACGGCAAGGCTGGAAATCCCAAACTGGGATACAAATCAGCCAAGCACCAGTAATCCCTACAGCAGCTGATGCTCGCCCAGCGAAGCCGCCCGGCCGTACCTCAGCTCCGATTTGTGGATCTCTGCAATTTTCCTCTCCAGCTTCTCCGAGTGCTTGGGGAAGAACTGGAACTTGGAGCTGTAGCCTTCTGGGTGCTTCCCCGGGTCATAGTCCCCGATCTCGGCTGGTGGGAGACAGAACCGCTCAGGAACAGCCGCACGACCCAGACTGCAGCCTGCGTCCCCATCCCGGCAGCATCCGCCTCGGCAGCCGAGTTGGTGGTGCCCGGGCACAGGCTCAGAGCATCCCGGGAACACCGCTCCGATCCAGCCATGCCTCCCACCAGGAGGGACTGCTTGTGAGGCATTAGCTGTGTCCAATCAATTTCACTGTTTGCTTGGGAGCATGCACCAGCAGATGGTCACTGTCCCAAATTTATTAATTCCTCGACCTATTTGCCAGGAGCCTCCCAGGAGCCAGGCTGGGCTGGTGTTGCAGCAGCCATGGGGGGTCAGCCCAAGCACCCTGGGCACCCCAGCTCCCACCCCAGTCCCAGCCGGCCGGGAACAAGGCAGTGAGCGAATTCTGCTCACCCAGCAGATGCAACTGTGCCCTGAAAAATAAATAATCAGTTGGCAATCTGTAAAACGACATTGAGAAAAGCTCCTTCCCCTCGTCCCCTCGCCTGGGGAAGCGCTGCAGGGTGCTCATGGGGACAGGGGAAAAAGAGAATATTACATGGAAGAGAGGAATATGGAAATCAGCCCTCGGCTACAGGGTTTCTGTGCAGAGCAGGCGCCAGGCGTGGCATGTTCCCGTCACATCCACCAACACAACCCACTGCACAGGAGAGCAACACGGGAACCCAGCCCTCCTGCCAGCCGGGTCCCACAGGAGGAACACGGAACCGGAGCACCGGGAGGGACCAAAGCCCAGGGGCATCTGCAAAATGTAGGGCTGGATTACACACGCATTTCCTCGGGGGGAGGAAAGCGGAGCTCACTGGGCAGGAGGCAGCAGCCCACCTAACGCGAGAGCACGGCTCTGGTGGGTTTCTGGGAGGGTCCGGCACACGGCTGTCCGTCGGGAATTGGCCCCGGAGGCACTGCCAGTGCCGTGGGAGGACGGGGGGCTGCTGTCTCCCACACCTCACGTCTCCAGAGCGGGGTGGAGGCAGGAGGGGAGAGGGCAGGAGGGGATCTCTGGGGACAGCGGTTGGGCACTGTCCCCGTCCCGCCGGGGAAGAGCAGGGACCCCTGGGTTGTGCTGGCTGCGCAGGAGTAACCCCCCGGCCCTCCCCGGGGCAGGAGGGAGCGGGGCTGGTTTGGCACCAGGACCAGACCATCGCGCTGCTGCTGTATTTTTTCATTTGTCTGCACTTTCTCTGGCTTGTCTTCGGCTGCTCGATCACGTTCTCCTTGCAGCGAGCAGCGGTGTGGGGACACGGCCGCTCCTCTCGCAGGGCCATTTCTTGTGACATCCCTACGCCACCAACCCGTCTGCCCTCCTACAGCCCGCTCTGCTCCGCGCTTCTGCTTTTACCGTCGCTGCCAAGAGCCCCACTGGCTCCCAGCTGGGTCTGATGGACCAGAGCAGCCAGCGCTCATCCCACGGCAAGGCTGGAAATCCCAAACTGGGATACAAATCAGCCAAGCACCAGTAATCCCTACAGCAGCTGATGCTCGCCCAGCGAAGCCGCCCGGCCGTACCTCAGCTCCGATTTGTGGATCTCTGCAATTTTCCTCTCCAGCTTCTCCGAGTGCTTGGGGAAGAACTGGAACTTGGAGCTGTAGCCTTCTGGGTGCTTCCCCGGGTCATAGTCCCCGATCTCGGCTGGTGGGAGACAGAACCGCTCAGGAACAGCCGCACGACCCAGACTGCAGCCTGCGTCCCCATCCCGGCAGCATCCGCCTCGGCAGCCGAGTTGGTGGTGCCCGGGCACAGGCTCAGAGCATCCCGGGAACACCGCTCCGATCCAGCCATGCCTCCCACCAGGAGGGACTGCTTGTGAGGCATTAGCTGTGTCCAATCAATTTCACTGTTTGCTTGGGAGCATGCACCAGCAGATGGTCACTGTCCCAAATTTATTAATTCCTCGACCTATTTGCCAGGAGCCTCCCAGGAGCCAGGCTGGGCTGGTGTTGCAGCAGCCATGGGGGGTCAGCCCAAGCACCCTGGGCACCCCAGCTCCCACCCCAGTCCCAGCCGGCCGGGAACAAGGCAGTGAGCGAATTCTGCTCACCCAGCAGATGCAACTGTGCCCTGAAAAATAAATAATCAGTTGGCAATCTGTAAAACGACATTGAGAAAAGCTCCTTCCCCTCGTCCCCTCGCCTGGGGAAGCGCTGCAGGGTGCTCATGGGGACAGGGGAAAAAGAGAATATTACATGGAAGAGAGGAATATGGAAATCAGCCCTCGGCTACAGGGTTTCTGTGCAGAGCAGGCGCCAGGCGTGGCATGTTCCCGTCACATCCACCAACACAACCCACTGCACAGGAGAGCAACACGGGAACCCAGCCCTCCTGCCAGCCGGGTCCCACAGGAGGAACACGGAACCGGAGCACCGGGAGGGACCAAAGCCCAGGGGCATCTGCAAAATGTAGGGCTGGATTACACACGCATTTCCTCGGGGGGAGGAAAGCGGAGCTCACTGGGCAGGAGGCAGCAGCCCACCTAACGCGAGAGCACGGCTCTGGTGGGTTTCTGGGAGGGTCCGGCACACGGCTGTCCGTCGGGAATTGGCCCCGGAGGCACTGCCAGTGCCGTGGGAGGACGGGGGGCTGC
The DNA here is from genome assembly GCA_011801015.1 of Ardeotis arabs. Classification (NCBI taxonomy): domain Eukaryota; kingdom Metazoa; phylum Chordata; class Aves; order Otidiformes; family Otididae; genus Ardeotis; species Ardeotis arabs. Next base: position 15,487 of record JAAGAY010011831.1, read on the forward strand.
TGTCTCCCACACCTCACGTCTCCAGAGCGGGGTGGAGGCAGGAGGGGAGAGGGCAGGAGGGGATCTCTGGGGACAGCGGTTGGGCACTGTCCCCGTCCCGCCGGGGAAGAGCAGGGACCCCTGGGTTGTGCTGGCTGCGCAGGAGTAACCCCCCGGCCCTCCCCGGGGCAGGAGGGAGCGGGGCTGGTTTGGCACCAGGACCAGACCATCGCGCTGCTGCTGTATTTTTTCATTTGTCTGCACTTTCTCTGGCTTGTCTTCGGCTGCTCGATCACGTTCTCCTTGCAGCGAGCAGCGGTGTGGGGACACGGCCGCTCCTCTCGCAGGGCCATTTCTTGTGACATCCCTACGCCACCAACCCGTCTGCCCTCCTACAGCCCGCTCTGCTCCGCGCTTCTGCTTTTACCGTCGCTGCCAAGAGCCCCACTGGCTCCCAGCTGGGTCTGATGGACCAGAGCAGCCAGCGCTCATCCCACGGCAAGGCTGGAAATCCCAAACTGGGATACAAATCAGCCAAGCACCAGTAATCCCTACAGCAGCTGATGCTCGCCCAGCGAAGCCGCCCGGCCGTACCTCAGCTCCGATTTGTGGATCTCTGCAATTTTCCTCTCCAGCTTCTCCGAGTGCTTGGGGAAGAACTGGAACTTGGAGCTGTAGCCTTCTGGGTGCTTCCCCGGGTCATAGTCCCCGATCTCGGCTGGTGGGAGACAGAACCGCTCAGGAACAGCCGCACGACCCAGACTGCAGCCTGCGTCCCCATCCCGGCAGCATCCGCCTCGGCAGCCGAGTTGGTGGTGCCCGGGCACAGGCTCAGAGCATCCCGGGAACACCGCTCCGATCCAGCCATGCCTCCCACCAGGAGGGACTGCTTGTGAGGCATTAGCTGTGTCCAATCAATTTCACTGTTTGCTTGGGAGCATGCACCAGCAGATGGTCACTGTCCCAAATTTATTAATTCCTCGACCTATTTGCCAGGAGCCTCCCAGGAGCCAGGCTGGGCTGGTGTTGCAGCAGCCATGGGGGGTCAGCCCAAGCACCCTGGGCACCCCAGCTCCCACCCCAGTCCCAGCCGGCCGGGAACAAGGCAGTGAGCGAATTCTGCTCACCCAGCAGATGCAACTGTGCCCTGAAAAATAAATAATCAGTTGGCAATCTGTAAAACGACATTGAGAAAAGCTCCTTCCCCTCGTCCCCTCGCCTGGGGAAGCGCTGCAGGGTGCTCATGGGGACAGGGGAAAAAGAGAATATTACATGGAAGAGAGGAATATGGAAATCAGCCCTCGGCTACAGGGTTTCTGTGCAGAGCAGGCGCCAGGCGTGGCATGTTCCCGTCACATCCACCAACACAACCCACTGCACAGGAGAGCAACACGGGAACCCAGCCCTCCTGCCAGCCGGGTCCCACAGGAGGAACACGGAACCGGAGCACCGGGAGGGACCAAAGCCCAGGGGCATCTGCAAAATGTAGGGCTGGATTACACACGCATTTCCTCGGGGGGAGGAAAGCGGAGCTCACTGGGCAGGAGGCAGCAGCCCACCTAACGCGAGAGCACGGCTCTGGTGGGTTTCTGGGAGGGTCCGGCACACGGCTGTCCGTCGGGAATTGGCCCCGGAGGCACTGCCAGTGCCGTGGGAGGACGGGGGGCTGCTGTCTCCCACACCTCACGTCTCCAGAGCGGGGTGGAGGCAGGAGGGGAGAGGGCAGGAGGGGATCTCTGGGGACAGCGGTTGGGCACTGTCCCCGTCCCGCCGGGGAAGAGCAGGGACCCCTGGGTTGTGCTGGCTGCGCAGGAGTAACCCCCCGGCCCTCCCCGGGGCAGGAGGGAGCGGGGCTGGTTTGGCACCAGGACCAGACCATCGCGCTGCTGCTGTATTTTTTCATTTGTCTGCACTTTCTCTGGCTTGTCTTCGGCTGCTCGATCACGTTCTCCTTGCAGCGAGCAGCGGTGTGGGGACACGGCCGCTCCTCTCGCAGGGCCATTTCTTGTGACATCCCTACGCCACCAACCCGTCTGCCCTCCTACAGCCCGCTCTGCTCCGCGCTTCTGCTTTTACCGTCGCTGCCAAGAGCCCCACTGGCTCCCAGCTGGGTCTGATGGACCAGAGCAGCCAGCGCTCATCCCACGGCAAGGCTGGAAATCCCAAACTGGGATACAAATCAGCCAAGCACCAGTAATCCCTACAGCAGCTGATGCTCGCCCAGCGAAGCCGCCCGGCCGTACCTCAGCTCCGATTTGTGGATCTCTGCAATTTTCCTCTCCAGCTTCTCCGAGTGCTTGGGGAAGAACTGGAACTTGGAGCTGTAGCCTTCTGGGTGCTTCCCCGGGTCATAGTCCCCGATCTCGGCTGGTGGGAGACAGAACCGCTCAGGAACAGCCGCACGACCCAGACTGCAGCCTGCGTCCCCATCCCGGCAGCATCCGCCTCGGCAGCCGAGTTGGTGGTGCCCGGGCACAGGCTCAGAGCATCCCGGGAACACCGCTCCGATCCAGCCATGCCTCCCACCAGGAGGGACTGCTTGTGAGGCATTAGCTGTGTCCAATCAATTTCACTGTTTGCTTGGGAGCATGCACCAGCAGATGGTCACTGTCCCAAATTTATTAATTCCTCGACCTATTTGCCAGGAGCCTCCCAGGAGCCAGGCTGGGCTGGTGTTGCAGCAGCCATGGGGGGTCAGCCCAAGCACCCTGGGCACCCCAGCTCCCACCCCAGTCCCAGCCGGCCGGGAACAAGGCAGTGAGCGAATTCTGCTCACCCAGCAGATGCAACTGTGCCCTGAAAAATAAATAATCAGTTGGCAATCTGTAAAACGACATTGAGAAAAGCTCCTTCCCCTCGTCCCCTCGCCTGGGGAAGCGCTGCAGGGTGCTCATGGGGACAGGGGAAAAAGAGAATATTACATGGAAGAGAGGAATATGGAAATCAGCCCTCGGCTACAGGGTTTCTGTGCAGAGCAGGCGCCAGGCGTGGCATGTTCCCGTCACATCCACCAACACAACCCACTGCACAGGAGAGCAACACGGGAACCCAGCCCTCCTGCCAGCCGGGTCCCACAGGAGGAACACGGAACCGGAGCACCGGGAGGGACCAAAGCCCAGGGGCATCTGCAAAATGTAGGGCTGGATTACACACGCATTTCCTCGGGGGGAGGAAAGCGGAGCTCACTGGGCAGGAGGCAGCAGCCCACCTAACGCGAGAGCACGGCTCTGGTGGGTTTCTGGGAGGGTCCGGCACACGGCTGTCCGTCGGGAATTGGCCCCGGAGGCACTGCCAGTGCCGTGGGAGGACGGGGGGCTGCTGTCTCCCACACCTCACGTCTCCAGAGCGGGGTGGAGGCAGGAGGGGAGAGGGCAGGAGGGGATCTCTGGGGACAGCGGTTGGGCACTGTCCCCGTCCCGCCGGGGAAGAGCAGGGACCCCTGGGTTGTGCTGGCTGCGCAGGAGTAACCCCCCGGCCCTCCCCGGGGCAGGAGGGAGCGGGGCTGGTTTGGCACCAGGACCAGACCATCGCGCTGCTGCTGTATTTTTTCATTTGTCTGCACTTTCTCTGGCTTGTCTTCGGCTGCTCGATCACGTTCTCCTTGCAGCGAGCAGCGGTGTGGGGACACGGCCGCTCCTCTCGCAGGGCCATTTCTTGTGACATCCCTACGCCACCAACCCGTCTGCCCTCCTACAGCCCGCTCTGCTCCGCGCTTCTGCTTTTACCGTCGCTGCCAAGAGCCCCACTGGCTCCCAGCTGGGTCTGATGGACCAGAGCAGCCAGCGCTCATCCCACGGCAAGGCTGGAAATCCCAAACTGGGATACAAATCAGCCAAGCACCAGTAATCCCTACAGCAGCTGATGCTCGCCCAGCGAAGCCGCCCGGCCGTACCTCAGCTCCGATTTGTGGATCTCTGCAATTTTCCTCTCCAGCTTCTCCGAGTGCTTGGGGAAGAACTGGAACTTGGAGCTGTAGCCTTCTGGGTGCTTCCCCGGGTCATAGTCCCCGATCTCGGCTGGTGGGAGACAGAACCGCTCAGGAACAGCCGCACGACCCAGACTGCAGCCTGCGTCCCCATCCCGGCAGCATCCGCCTCGGCAGCCGAGTTGGTGGTGCCCGGGCACAGGCTCAGAGCATCCCGGGAACACCGCTCCGATCCAGCCATGCCTCCCACCAGGAGGGACTGCTTGTGAGGCATTAGCTGTGTCCAATCAATTTCACTGTTTGCTTGGGAGCATGCACCAGCAGATGGTCACTGTCCCAAATTTATTAATTCCTCGACCTATTTGCCAGGAGCCTCCCAGGAGCCAGGCTGGGCTGGTGTTGCAGCAGCCATGGGGGGTCAGCCCAAGCACCCTGGGCACCCCAGCTCCCACCCCAGTCCCAGCCGGCCGGGAACAAGGCAGTGAGCGAATTCTGCTCACCCAGCAGATGCAACTGTGCCCTGAAAAATAAATAATCAGTTGGCAATCTGTAAAACGACATTGAGAAAAGCTCCTTCCCCTCGTCCCCTCGCCTGGGGAAGCGCTGCAGGGTGCTCATGGGGACAGGGGAAAAAGAGAATATTACATGGAAGAGAGGAATATGGAAATCAGCCCTCGGCTACAGGGTTTCTGTGCAGAGCAGGCGCCAGGCGTGGCATGTTCCCGTCACATCCACCAACACAACCCACTGCACAGGAGAGCAACACGGGAACCCAGCCCTCCTGCCAGCCGGGTCCCACAGGAGGAACACGGAACCGGAGCACCGGGAGGGACCAAAGCCCAGGGGCATCTGCAAAATGTAGGGCTGGATTACACACGCATTTCCTCGGGGGGAGGAAAGCGGAGCTCACTGGGCAGGAGGCAGCAGCCCACCTAACGCGAGAGCACGGCTCTGGTGGGTTTCTGGGAGGGTCCGGCACACGGCTGTCCGTCGGGAATTGGCCCCGGAGGCACTGCCAGTGCCGTGGGAGGACGGGGGGCTGCTGTCTCCCACACCTCACGTCTCCAGAGCGGGGTGGAGGCAGGAGGGGAGAGGGCAGGAGGGGATCTCTGGGGACAGCGGTTGGGCACTGTCCCCGTCCCGCCGGGGAAGAGCAGGGACCCCTGGGTTGTGCTGGCTGCGCAGGAGTAACCCCCCGGCCCTCCCCGGGGCAGGAGGGAGCGGGGCTGGTTTGGCACCAGGACCAGACCATCGCGCTGCTGCTGTATTTTTTCATTTGTCTGCACTTTCTCTGGCTTGTCTTCGGCTGCTCGATCACGTTCTCCTTGCAGCGAGCAGCGGTGTGGGGACACGGCCGCTCCTCTCGCAGGGCCATTTCTTGTGACATCCCTACGCCACCAACCCGTCTGCCCTCCTACAGCCCGCTCTGCTCCGCGCTTCTGCTTTTACCGTCGCTGCCAAGAGCCCCACTGGCTCCCAGCTGGGTCTGATGGACCAGAGCAGCCAGCGCTCATCCCACGGCAAGGCTGGAAATCCCAAACTGGGATACAAATCAGCCAAGCACCAGTAATCCCTACAGCAGCTGATGCTCGCCCAGCGAAGCCGCCCGGCCGTACCTCAGCTCCGATTTGTGGATCTCTGCAATTTTCCTCTCCAGCTTCTCCGAGTGCTTGGGGAAGAACTGGAACTTGGAGCTGTAGCCTTCTGGGTGCTTCCCCGGGTCATAGTCCCCGATCTCGGCTGGTGGGAGACAGAACCGCTCAGGAACAGCCGCACGACCCAGACTGCAGCCTGCGTCCCCATCCCGGCAGCATCCGCCTCGGCAGCCGAGTTGGTGGTGCCCGGGCACAGGCTCAGAGCATCCCGGGAACACCGCTCCGATCCAGCCATGCCTCCCACCAGGAGGGACTGCTTGTGAGGCATTAGCTGTGTCCAATCAATTTCACTGTTTGCTTGGGAGCATGCACCAGCAGATGGTCACTGTCCCAAATTTATTAATTCCTCGACCTATTTGCCAGGAGCCTCCCAGGAGCCAGGCTGGGCTGGTGTTGCAGCAGCCATGGGGGGTCAGCCCAAGCACCCTGGGCACCCCAGCTCCCACCCCAGTCCCAGCCGGCCGGGAACAAGGCAGTGAGCGAATTCTGCTCACCCAGCAGATGCAACTGTGCCCTGAAAAATAAATAATCAGTTGGCAATCTGTAAAACGACATTGAGAAAAGCTCCTTCCCCTCGTCCCCTCGCCTGGGGAAGCGCTGCAGGGTGCTCATGGGGACAGGGGAAAAAGAGAATATTACATGGAAGAGAGGAATATGGAAATCAGCCCTCGGCTACAGGGTTTCTGTGCAGAGCAGGCGCCAGGCGTGGCATGTTCCCGTCACATCCACCAACACAACCCACTGCACAGGAGAGCAACACGGGAACCCAGCCCTCCTGCCAGCCGGGTCCCACAGGAGGAACACGGAACCGGAGCACCGGGAGGGACCAAAGCCCAGGGGCATCTGCAAAATGTAGGGCTGGATTACACACGCATTTCCTCGGGGGGAGGAAAGCGGAGCTCACTGGGCAGGAGGCAGCAGCCCACCTAACGCGAGAGCACGGCTCTGGTGGGTTTCTGGGAGGGTCCGGCACACGGCTGTCCGTCGGGAATTGGCCCCGGAGGCACTGCCAGTGCCGTGGGAGGACGGGGGGCTGCTGTCTCCCACACCTCACGTCTCCAGAGCGGGGTGGAGGCAGGAGGGGAGAGGGCAGGAGGGGATCTCTGGGGACAGCGGTTGGGCACTGTCCCCGTCCCGCCGGGGAAGAGCAGGGACCCCTGGGTTGTGCTGGCTGCGCAGGAGTAACCCCCCGGCCCTCCCCGGGGCAGGAGGGAGCGGGGCTGGTTTGGCACCAGGACCAGACCATCGCGCTGCTGCTGTATTTTTTCATTTGTCTGCACTTTCTCTGGCTTGTCTTCGGCTGCTCGATCACGTTCTCCTTGCAGCGAGCAGCGGTGTGGGGACACGGCCGCTCCTCTCGCAGGGCCATTTCTTGTGACATCCCTACGCCACCAACCCGTCTGCCCTCCTACAGCCCGCTCTGCTCCGCGCTTCTGCTTTTACCGTCGCTGCCAAGAGCCCCACTGGCTCCCAGCTGGGTCTGATGGACCAGAGCAGCCAGCGCTCATCCCACGGCAAGGCTGGAAATCCCAAACTGGGATACAAATCAGCCAAGCACCAGTAATCCCTACAGCAGCTGATGCTCGCCCAGCGAAGCCGCCCGGCCGTACCTCAGCTCCGATTTGTGGATCTCTGCAATTTTCCTCTCCAGCTTCTCCGAGTGCTTGGGGAAGAACTGGAACTTGGAGCTGTAGCCTTCTGGGTGCTTCCCCGGGTCATAGTCCCCGATCTCGGCTGGTGGGAGACAGAACCGCTCAGGAACAGCCGCACGACCCAGACTGCAGCCTGCGTCCCCATCCCGGCAGCATCCGCCTCGGCAGCCGAGTTGGTGGTGCCCGGGCACAGGCTCAGAGCATCCCGGGAACACCGCTCCGATCCAGCCATGCCTCCCACCAGGAGGGACTGCTTGTGAGGCATTAGCTGTGTCCAATCAATTTCACTGTTTGCTTGGGAGCATGCACCAGCAGATGGTCACTGTCCCAAATTTATTAATTCCTCGACCTATTTGCCAGGAGCCTCCCAGGAGCCAGGCTGGGCTGGTGTTGCAGCAGCCATGGGGGGTCAGCCCAAGCACCCTGGGCACCCCAGCTCCCACCCCAGTCCCAGCCGGCCGGGAACAAGGCAGTGAGCGAATTCTGCTCACCCAGCAGATGCAACTGTGCCCTGAAAAATAAATAATCAGTTGGCAATCTGTAAAACGACATTGAGAAAAGCTCCTTCCCCTCGTCCCCTCGCCTGGGGAAGCGCTGCAGGGTGCTCATGGGGACAGGGGAAAAAGAGAATATTACATGGAAGAGAGGAATATGGAAATCAGCCCTCGGCTACAGGGTTTCTGTGCAGAGCAGGCGCCAGGCGTGGCATGTTCCCGTCACATCCACCAACACAACCCACTGCACAGGAGAGCAACACGGGAACCCAGCCCTCCTGCCAGCCGGGTCCCACAGGAGGAACACGGAACCGGAGCACCGGGAGGGACCAAAGCCCAGGGGCATCTGCAAAATGTAGGGCTGGATTACACACGCATTTCCTCGGGGGGAGGAAAGCGGAGCTCACTGGGCAGGAGGCAGCAGCCCACCTAACGCGAGAGCACGGCTCTGGTGGGTTTCTGGGAGGGTCCGGCACACGGCTGTCCGTCGGGAATTGGCCCCGGAGGCACTGCCAGTGCCGTGGGAGGACGGGGGGCTGCTGTCTCCCACACCTCACGTCTCCAGAGCGGGGTGGAGGCAGGAGGGGAGAGGGCAGGAGGGGATCTCTGGGGACAGCGGTTGGGCACTGTCCCCGTCCCGCCGGGGAAGAGCAGGGACCCCTGGGTTGTGCTGGCTGCGCAGGAGTAACCCCCCGGCCCTCCCCGGGGCAGGAGGGAGCGGGGCTGGTTTGGCACCAGGACCAGACCATCGCGCTGCTGCTGTATTTTTTCATTTGTCTGCACTTTCTCTGGCTTGTCTTCGGCTGCTCGATCACGTTCTCCTTGCAGCGAGCAGCGGTGTGGGGACACGGCCGCTCCTCTCGCAGGGCCATTTCTTGTGACATCCCTACGCCACCAACCCGTCTGCCCTCCTACAGCCCGCTCTGCTCCGCGCTTCTGCTTTTACCGTCGCTGCCAAGAGCCCCACTGGCTCCCAGCTGGGTCTGATGGACCAGAGCAGCCAGCGCTCATCCCACGGCAAGGCTGGAAATCCCAAACTGGGATACAAATCAGCCAAGCACCAGTAATCCCTACAGCAGCTGATGCTCGCCCAGCGAAGCCGCCCGGCCGTACCTCAGCTCCGATTTGTGGATCTCTGCAATTTTCCTCTCCAGCTTCTCCGAGTGCTTGGGGAAGAACTGGAACTTGGAGCTGTAGCCTTCTGGGTGCTTCCCCGGGTCATAGTCCCCGATCTCGGCTGGTGGGAGACAGAACCGCTCAGGAACAGCCGCACGACCCAGACTGCAGCCTGCGTCCCCATCCCGGCAGCATCCGCCTCGGCAGCCGAGTTGGTGGTGCCCGGGCACAGGCTCAGAGCATCCCGGGAACACCGCTCCGATCCAGCCATGCCTCCCACCAGGAGGGACTGCTTGTGAGGCATTAGCTGTGTCCAATCAATTTCACTGTTTGCTTGGGAGCATGCACCAGCAGATGGTCACTGTCCCAAATTTATTAATTCCTCGAC
>JAAGAY010011832.1:0-11461 GCA_011801015.1 Ardeotis arabs
CCTTTACAAGGAAAAAAGAAAAAAAAAAAAAAAAACACAAACCAAAAAACCAGGATGCTTGCTCGTTCTCATATCATTTGTCCTAAATTAGGGACTCCTGCCACCACAGTGTCAGTCACAGATTTTGCTCTCCTTCACTCCTGAACGATTTCAGCAAAATACAACTGGCAGTACGTGGCAGTACTTTTTAACCACTAGTGAAGCACGAGAGCATTGCAGGCTAAGCATAGTGGAGAACCCTAGCAAGCATCTGTTACCCTAGCTGGAATCTTTGCGTAGCATATAAAAAATGGGCCTACAGAGCAGTCACATACCGGACTCATTACAGACAGAGTAACTACACAGTCACTACAGAGAGAATCAGGTGCATTATTAGCTCACTTATGTGCAGTGCTAAACCAAGTAGCAGTTGTGCTGCCAAAAGTTATGGAGCAAAACAAAAAGGCAAAGATAGACCTACACTTCTTTTTTCCATGTCAAGTATCCAAAAAATGCTGAAAACAATTAGACCTGACAAAGCTTTAAAATAAAAGAAAAAAGTCTCCAATTCAAACACTGGAATAATTATGATTGAACCCGACTTCCTTCATATATGTCCTGCACTGCTCCCGTTAACACAGTGGAAGAACAGTAATCTCCTCCACAAATGTCTTCAACTTAGCCTTAAACATATCAAGAAAACAAAGGCTACTGAGGTGTAGAACAAAATGGTTACACAAACAATAATTTAAGTGATCATTCCTGCTCCCTTATAAAAATGATCCTTTACCTAGAATTTATTCTAGCTTCACTTCTATTCATCAACTCTTTCCAACATCAGAAATTCTCTCTCTCTATTCGTCTACTTACATAACACTAAAAATAGCCATAGAGCATCTCTGGAAGTGTATAATACTCATCAGGAGTCGGAAAAGTGACTGCCATGACAATTCATTTCCAGGAAATTTCTGCACTGGCTGCGTAAGTGGACATAAGAGCCCACAGACGGTGAAGAAAGATATGCTCTTCTGAAATATTGCAAGTGCAGAGAATACAGCAAGCAGATGTAATCAAAGCATTCTGAATTTTAGTTCCATGTTCCATGTTTTATTTTCTATAAACAGGTCAAATAAGAAAAAGTGAGCCTGATTATTAAAGTACAGAGTCCTGAAAGGACTACGGCATATAAGGTAACATGCACTCACATTTAACTGCTGGCTGTGACTCTTCGAGACTACTTTCCGTACTTTAGGTAGCTCTAACTAGACGAAATGTATTTAGCATCACATTTTTAATATATTTAGCTATAAACACCATAACAAATTTGCCATTCGTATGAATCAAGTGTAAAAACATATAATCCTACCTTTTATTTTCCCAGGTTCACACCCATTCCAGAAAATAGGAGGAATGTCTCAACAACACAACTCTTCAATTTATCACAAGTTATGAACTTTAAGCATCATCTTGCATCAAAGAACTGCTACCTGGTTAACATCCTTCTGAAGGCATATTGTCTACTCTCATCCCAACAGTCTGTAGTTCTGTCAATAGCTTTTAAAAGACAAAGTCTCCCTCATCATTTTACTATTTACAAATTTTACATGAGAAAAATATGAGTTTGATAGCTTACTGACTTTAAATCTGGAAGTATCTTCTGAAAAATTAAAACATAAAATCCAAAGAGTGTTCGGAAAGACTGAGAATCAACTCATACTTCTTTAGAAGATCAAAAAGAATATCAGCCTCTCCCCATAAAGAAAGATCCTCTGGTTTTCTAATCATCTTTGTGGTCCTTTGCTGAACCCGCTCCAGTAAGTTCATGATCTCTCTTGTACTGGGGACTCTGTAACAGGACACAGCACTGCACATGTGACCTAACCAGGGCTGAGGAGAAGAGAAAGATTAACTCCCCTTGACCTGCTGGCAACACGTCCTAATGTAGTGCAGGGAGAGGATGGCCTTACCTGTTAGGAGGATGCACTGGTGGCTCACGGTCAGCTTGTTGTCCAACAGGACCCCCAGGCCCTTCTCTGCAGAGCTACTTACCAGCTTGTCAGCCCCAGCACGTACTGGCACATGCAGCTACTACTCCCCAGAGTCAGGACTTTGCATTTTCCCTTTGCTGAACTTCAAGAGTATCCTCTGTCCAGTTCCTCTGAATGGCAGCACAAACATCAGCTATTCCTCCCCATTTTGTATAATCTGCAAACTTGCTGAGCGTAAACTCTGCTCTGTTGTCCAGGATTTTAATGAAGATGTTAAATCGTACGGGCTCCAGTATTGAACCCTGGGGTACAACAATAATTACTTTCTCCAAATGCTCTTTGTGCAACTGACCACAATCCTGACAAGCTGGACCTGACCATTCAGCCAGTTCTTGATACACATCATCATTTACTCCTCTACATATACTTTGTCAGCTTCTCTGTAAGGATGTCACGGAAGACAATGTCAAAGTCAAGATAAACACCATCCATTGCTCTCCTTTCATCTACCAAGCTAGTCAACTCATTGTAGAGGGCTATTAGCTTGCTTAAGCATGGTTTCCCCTTCATAAAGCCATTCTGACTGCTCCCACTCACCTTCCCATCCTTTGCGTGTTTGAAAATAGTTTCCAGGATTAGTTGCTCTACCACCTGCCCATGGACTTAAGTGAGGCTGATCAGTCTGTAATTCCCTGGATACTCCTTCTTACCCTTCTTGATGACAGCGTTGATATTTGCTTTCTTCTAGTACTCAAGAGCCTCTCCCAATCACTGTGAGATGTCTCAAAGACAATAAGGAATGGCCTTGCAATGACATCAGTCGGCTCCCTCTGCACTCACTGGAGGATCCCGTCAGGCCCCATAAATTTACGTGTTATTTAAGTGTTCCCTAACCCAATCTTTTCTCCACCAAGGGTGGAGAAAAAAAAGCACAACAGAACTTTCAAGCACATGAGATCAGAGGCTGTCCCCACCCAATTTTAGGGGCATGTTGTTTAACTTGTCTAACCAGTATTTAGCTAGCAGAGGAGAGACAGTCCCACTGGTACTGAAGAGATCCAACTTCAGGGAGGTCTCCTCAAGTGTACAAAATAAAACTATTCCCCTAGTCCAGAAAGCTGTCTTCACTATTTAAGACAGGTTTTATTACTGTTGGCAAGATACACTTGGTAACACTATTTGTCTGAACTACCACAATAAATAAGAACAGTTTTGCTTTTTCATAATGTCCTATAATGAACAAACAGATAAAAATGGTGACATCACTATAATAAGGATGATTCTGGTCATCTTATGGATTTACTGTATTAATAAACACATCCAATTTAAATGGAGCTGACCAAAATTTTGTAGGAAAAACAAGCGTTAAAATAAAGCCATAAATTAGGGGAAAAAAAAAACAAAAAAAACCACAACCCTGACAGCTGAACTCATCTCACCAGAAACTAGAGACAAGGAAAAATAATTCTTCATTTTCAGCCTCTATACTTCTTATGCTCCTTGGATAGACTATATTATTTTACAGCAAGCAGTTTCTGTGACACTGGGTATTTCAGAGATTGTCAGAAGATAATTAAAATAAAAGGCAATATAAACTCCAACAGCTAGGAATACCTGAAGCTTGTGAGTGGACTAGCAAAGTTATTAAGAGGGGAAAAAAAAAAAAAAAGGAAGCTTCAACCCATGAATTCCCAAAGTTAGAAGGGAGATACGAATTCAAATTTCTTGAAGCTCCCTGAAGACCAGTTTAGAAATTCAGTCTATTTATTCGCATAGAGAAACCCATGAAGAGAATAAATATTAAAAGCACATGGATATATGCACATCCATATTTCTCAGGAAAATCTAAAATTAGCATGGGTTGGGGCAATCTCAAGCACAAATACAAGCTGGGCGGAAAATGGACTGAGAGCAGCCCTGAGGAGAAGGACTAAAGAGTGCTGATGGCAGAGAAACTCAACACGAGCCAGCAATGTGCGCCTGCAGCCCAGAAAGCCAACCACATCCTGGGCTGCATCAAGAGGAGAGTGGCCAGCAGGTGGAGGGAGGTGATTCTGCCTCTCTTCCCTGCTCTCGCGAGACCCCACCTGCAGTACTGCATCCAGCTCTGAAGCCCCCAACATAAGAAGGACATGGACCTGTTGGAGCAAATCCAGAGAAGGCCACAAAGATGATCAGAGGGCTGAAGCACCTCTCCAGCCCAGGACAGACTGAGAGTTGTGGCTGTTCAGCCTGGAGAATGGAGATCTTATACCAACCTTCCAGTACCTAAAGGAGGCCTACAGGAAAGATGGAGAAACTCTTTAGCAGAGCTTGTTGTGATAGGACAAGGGGCAACGGTTTTAAAATTGAGAGAGGTAGATTCAGCTTAGACATCAGGAATTTTATTTTTTTTTTTTATAATGAGGGTGATGAAACACTGGAACAGGTTGCCCAGAGAGGTGGTGGATGCGCCATCCCCAGAGACATTCAAGGCCAGGCTGGATGGGGCTCTGAGCAACCTGATCAGGTTGGAGATGCCCCTGCTTCTTGCAGGGGGGTTGGACTAGATGACCTTTAAAGGTCCCTTCCAACCCAAACCATCCTATGATTCTATGTACGCCTATCTAAGTGGCACATACCTATGATTTTTTACCTAATGCCTCACAGATTACTACCACCATATGTACAGCACACCACAAAACTACATATGGGAACACGAACTCCACCTCTCAGCTACACACTTGTATGATAACCCATCTTCATCTTGTTACCATAATTTTTAGTATAATATTTATAAATGGGTTAAAAGAAGGCTGTAAGCCATCAGAATTAAAATCTACTATAGTGTTGTTATGACAGTAGAAAAAAAAAAAGGTTATATATTATTCAGTGTCTCAAGTTTGCTGCTATTGCTGCTGATTTGCTTCTTTGGTAATGAGCCACAGCAACTATATCAAATCCTTAATAAGTCAGGAAGACAAAGAGTATATATGAATTTTAGAGGGATCCAATAAGCAAGTTTGTATGACATTTTAGAAAAGAGTGACCACTTAACAAGAAGCGAAAGGAAGTACATGATTTTCTTGGAGGGAACGTTTACAATCAAAGATACATCAAACATCAATTATACTGCATTTCATGACAACAAAAAGAGAAAGCTATTTGCCAATGTCAGGGGTTTTTTTCCTGAAGAAGCATCAGCAGCAGGCGAAGTTCTCACTAAAACACAGCAGCTCTGGAATAACTGAGCTACAGAACAAATTGACCCTTCAGTTCTCCTATCTTGGACCAGCTTCAAATGTTTATTCCACCTATTTAATATCAGTCATAGAAAAACTACATTTTGCTCTGAATTAGGCAGAGAAACTGTATGCACAAGTCCTAGCCATCAGACTACACAGTCCCTCCTTCATAAACAGAAACATTCAGGACTTTTCTCAAACTAAGCAGGCTTTTATAATAACCCACTCCATCAAAAGCTTTTCCTTCTGCCACAAACCCACATTTTCTTTTAAACTTTCTCATTAAAACAGATCCTCCCCTGTTATCTCCAGAGTAGCAATAATTTGAAATAAAGTTGGTAAGTATCAGCTTTAAACAATACTTTTGTTTAAACCCTATGCATCTCAATTTTCATTCCTCTTTCAAAGACACAGCTTATTAGAGATGTTCCTTACTCTGTGATTTAGTTTTAACAAAGCAAAACAAGCTAATTTCAAGTTATTTTGCATCCAAAATTTGCATTTTAATAACACAAAAAATAATATTCAAACCCTAACACAAGCTTTATAGAGCTTTTGAAAATGGAAGCACTTCTACTGATAACAAATTGCTGCAAAAGCATGACTACTTGAACCAAAGATTATTTATTTCCTTTCTTTTCTCGCCATGTAAATGCAGAGCTACAACAACAGAAAAAAGCTTAAATCTTTACAAACAATCTTTTAAGACTTCGAAGGGCAAGTGTGCATGTCCCCCCCGCTACATTTCAATGTAGAAGAGGGTTTATGGACAACAATTTACAAAGAAGGTTAAGTTTCGATATGGTAATTATCTCAGGTTCTTTGGTTCAGGAAAATTTATTGTCAAAGATTCGTATCTCCAGTAAAAGTAAAGGGAGCTAAAACTTTAAAGGTGTTCTCTCCCACTAGTTTAACAGACATTAAAAAGTTCTGAATCATTTAGCTTAAGTCTCTTATTTTGCAACTGTGCTACAGCAGAGCAAGTGTGACCTCTGGTTCTAGTCTCGCTGTACCCACCATCCAATACAGAACTGTTCTGATGAGTACTCTAGCATTGGACATTAATGAAGAACAAAAGAAAATAAACATACTTTTTTTAAATTTATCTGCTTGCCTCATCTTTTAAAAAGGAGTATGAGAACTAAGGCTTCCTGCAGAACACTGAGGATGAAGTGAGGTCCTCTGTCAAATCTGAGCATCTCCAAAAGTCTTACGACATGTCTATGCATGAGAAGTGTACGCAGTCAAACTGTAACAGTCAATTTTTTTAACCACTGAAAGACAACACACTCTCTAGTACAGCCACAGCCCTAAAACCTAGCTTTACAGTGACTTAGCAAAAAAAAAACAAACAAAAAAAACCTAAGGAAAATCCACCTTGATTTCTACTTAGGGCTCAAGTCTCTTATGTGAGGATGAATCTACTGAAGCACACTTTGTTTTCCGTAAGGATCTAGGACATTAGCAAATTTTGAGGGACACTAGTGTTCTAAAAATACCAAACACTGCTCTTTGTTATATGGTCCCCGTCACAACAAACACAGCATCTTTTAGGAGATGTTTTAGAAACAGCCAAAGTTAATGAGAGTGCTTTAAAAACCTTCATTACTTTTATCTAAGAAAAGTTTTTCCTTCTTGCACTGTACCGGTGTGAATTTAAAAAAGCAAACTATTTCTTAACACAGAATAACTTCATATTTGTTGAACTACAACAAGGTTCCTTCTGCTCAAAACACTACACACTTGCAGTGCCATTTAGCAGAAAGCTAGATGAAGACTAATCTCTTGCCCTTTGCAGGGTTCAAAGTCCAAAAGCTGAAGTTAGTGCAATAACATCACCATCTGGTTCAGCATGCTTTATGTAACAAAATCACCAGGAATTCTTTTGCACCTCAGAGGCTTCACAAGGATCTCAAGAAAATGCAGTTGAAAAGTTAGTGTTTTTGAAATATCCTGTGCACATAAAACAGAAAAACAATTCTATGCATTTCAGCTGTTTTCCAGGCTACGTTTACCCAAAATATGAAAGGAGGTGATTGTGGAAGAGTTGACAGCAACACACAGAGCACTATCATTAGTTACTGTGTAATACTACTGCTCACACAGTAACAAAAAATCAAACTAAAAAATATGACAAGTCTCACTCAAGTTCGTTTAGAGCAAGGTCTGCAAATAGTTCTCTTTGCAGGACAGCATTTACTCCTAATACTAAAAGAATGAATAAAAGCAACTTACCCAGAAGTTTCTGATGAACTATCACTATCATACTGTTCTATCCACACATTTTAAACAGAATAATCTCATTAGAATGGATTTTTAAAAAAAGAGAGTAAAGTACACTAACTTGTGAAGTAAAGTAAGCTTTTTCCAATTAAGCTTTGCTGCAAGTTTAAACTCTGCTTACTCTTAAAAGCTTCCACCAACAGTTTTTTCACACAGCAGAGCAGCCTATACCATTCAAGACAATTTCTCAATACAAATGCACCCATTTTAGGCTTCTACCAGAATAAACGCATCAGCAAGGGCCAAGCTGCTGCCAGTTATTTCAGTACAAAAGCCACGCTTACATCAAGTCTTAAAGTATAAGCTCTCATGGACAAAGACCTTCTCCTCATAGCTGTCTGCAAACAGCTTAGCAGACTGTCTGCACTACAAAAATAAAAACCTAAAGAAATTAAAAGTGGACCAGCATGCTAGGTATTTTCTCTTCAAGGAGTCTCACCCAAATATGACTTCTGCTCAGGGTACCAAGGCATAGCTGTAAAATACACCTGAATCCTTGCCAAATACATATGCACACAAATAAGAACAATGGCACTTCCCAAGTGCAAACACAGCGAAAAGGAAAAAAAAAAAAAATATTACCAGCAAACAGAGAGAGGTAAAGACAGAGTTAATTTAATGAAGCTAGAAAGCAAACTCTTCAAAACATATAGAAGGGAAAGAGATCAGAGAAAGATGCTACCCAAAATACTAGGGGGATGCAGCTCCTTGACCTGAGTGAGAGCCTCTTGTCAAGAGGTAAAAGTATCTCACAGCACTGAAAGTTAATAGCTTGAAAAAAGATACATATCACTTTTTCTATGAGTTAGGAAGCAAGTACTAGTATTACTATTGTTTATGACCATATAATAGACAAAAATCAAATCAAATGGACACTCACACCTGAACTCTCTCCATTTACCAAATGCTTTCAAGCAAAACACAGATTAATCAAGCTAAAGGAACGAGGAAGATCATTCATGTCTGTTGGTCTGTTTCCTTCACATGTGGCTCTGTTCATTCAATCCCCAGCCACACTGAACCTCCATGTAGAAGAGCCACAAGCCAAAGCCATAAGAAATCACAGAAACAGCCTCCTATTCACGTTCCACAGCTTCCATGTTTTCAAAACAACAAAACTGAAATAAGAAGTTGAAATAACAAAATAGCAAGGCCATCCAAAGAAAGCAAAATACTGACAACACACAGAGCTACTTCAGTTAGCCTAGGAATTTAAAAAACTTATTTAGATGCAAGTCCTTAATCTGTGGTCAAAATAACAAATTAAAAGGGGAAAAGACAACATTGTAATCTTTAGATACAGTTTCACGTGCTTAACATTACTTTTCGTACAAGGCTTTAATGTAAGCCATCTTCCCAAACATCTTTGCATTGTCCGTAAACTTTTTTTTTTTTTAATTAGCTCACTACTACTAATATTTCAGTATTGCAGAAGTTCTTTAAAATTTTTTAAAGTGTGGCAACTAACGTAAATGTGGCACCTTTACCAAATATTCAGCTTACAGTCTACCCAAAAATGCTTTAATTATTTAAAGCTTTATGAATAATCAAGGTGGGGCATAGGAGAGAGAACTTAAGTAAAATTATCACTGACTTTTGAATTAAGTTGTCCTGTCCATCTTAGTTTTCTTCGAAGCAGTAGCAATTCCACTGAACGCAAACCTACAAAAAATTATTGTCAACAAATTAATTTCAACATTTAAACTATATCTATCTTCAGAAATATTTAATCACTACAGGAAGAAAGGGACAGCAATCCTCTTAAAAATAACATTTAAAATTAGTTAGTTCACCCCTAGATTTTGGTTTGAATCCTTCCACAAAGGTGGAGGCTTTTTGTAATGTTGTATTGCAAATCAGTCAGACTCATTCATTCCCGTTACAGAATAGGAAATTACTCTAAACCCAACCTTAAAATATCAACACATTAAAAACCTAGCTTGCACAGGCAGTAAACTAATTTTTGGTCAAAAATATCTGGCTTCCATATATGACACAGAACAGTGAAGGAAATAAAAAAAAACCCGCAAAACATTATTAGTACCTTCATGCTATAAAAACACCTACTACAAATGGAAAGATTGAGAACTATGACCCATCCAGCAGACTTCTTCCATAAATGTAACAGCTCATTGTTGAGATTATGATATTAATGTGAAGGATGTTACCTACAGATTCAGCCTGGATGTAACTATTTTTTAATTTCCCAGACAAAAATCACACTCCTGCCTACACATTTCTCCTTGTACACGAATTCTTCAAATTCCTGAGAACTATTCAATTAACCATTAAAAAGAGCAAGTAAAAATTAAGATTCTGTAAACTCATTCGAACTTTCTCAAGAAAACCGACAACTTCTAGGCAGTAAACATTACCAGTTTAACCATTCTACCGATAAGATGTTTATTCAAGTGTAAATTGATTTATGAATACTACAACACTTACCTAATCCAAGAGGACCCCACAAGGTGTCAGTTCGGCGTGATTTATATTTTTCCAGTTTGTTTCCCTTGAGATAACGTCCAGAGTTCTTGTTGATACTACATTTGTAGCTGTTTGACATAGATTTGACCTCACAGAAATCAGCTACCCATCCTTCTTGCTTACAGATTCCGCAAGACTGTTTCCAAAATTTGCCAACTGTCTTAAAAAGTTTTTTTTCTCTCTGACACCTTCTTCTTTTGTCTATTCCTTGTACATATCACTATAAGAGGCATCAGCTCCAGGTGAAATAAATACTTTTTACACCACAAACTGTGAAGGCGAAAAAATCCAAATTTCACATCTGAACTGTGGAACGTTTCCTAGCTTCCAGTAACTGAGGCATTTGTAAACAACAGCTATCTGGATACCTCCATATTGCTTATTGGCAACAACATTTTTCAATAAAAATATTAAATAAAATACAAAAGAAAAAATTATAAACAAATGTCTATTAGATTCTTCATTTAGAAAATAGGTCTCACTGTAAAATGACAGAAAGCTATGTCAGAAAATCTAAAAAACAACATAAGGGGAAAAATATCTGCCATCAAACCTTTCAGCGATGTCCATGCAGTGACTCAGGCTGCATTTATCCTGCAGCCACCTAACAAAATGGGTTATGCCTATGACTCAGAATATTGCCTACAAGGAAAAAAAAAGTATCTAAAAGCAATAAAGCACTTTATTTTGGCAGCCGGCGTATTCAGAAGTTGATAGATTTAGCCATGTATCCATGCCATGTGGATAAAAGCATCCACGGGCGAAGTGCGCGGCGCTCCTAGGAAGAAAAAGCTGACGACTTCAAACTTCCAATTCACTTCTCAGACGCCAACTGATTGTTTCGGAAGTCTGTTTCAGGAGGAAACACTTGCACAAATAATCCTGGAACAGCGTCCGATATTTCTCCCCTTCCACAAGAAGTCAACTGCTGCAGGTCGGTTTCCACCCTTTTTCCTCCCTACCAGCTGGAGGAAGAGGCTGCGAACCTCCAGGACTCTCTGTAATCCAAACCTCCTACGGTAAAGAGAACCAGAGCAATCAGTTTTCCCTTTTGACACCCGGGCTGGCGTCAGACAAACACATAACCCCAGATCTCAAAAAAACAAGCACGTATGCAACCAGGCAGCCGACTGCGAGCACAGACGCCTCGGTTAAACCTTCACTCGCACCCCGCAGAAGGCAGCAGGCGTGTTTATCGGAGAACACCGCCTGTCAGCAAAAACGTTCTCCTGCCCCTCATTCCCGAGAGAAAAATAAAAGAAAAATGAAAGGGGCATTTCTCACGTTATCGGCCAGGACAAGCCGGTCTGCAGGAAGCCCCCGGGAGGGAGGCGCTGGCCTGGGCCGGGGACTCCGAGCGGAAGCGCAGACCGAGCCCGAGGAGCAGCGGGAGCCGCCGGGGGAAGCCTCGCCGCCGCGGGGCCGCCCGTCCAGACCCCAGCCCCCCGACGCCGACCGGCTTTTTGCGGCGGGCACTGGGAAGGGCTCCGCCGGCCCGCGCCG
>JAAGAY010011834.1:9062-23330 GCA_011801015.1 Ardeotis arabs
TTTTTTTTTTTTTTTTTTTTTTTTTTTTTTGCTTTAGAGAAAAACAGGGCTGGGGTGCCACCACCTGGAAAGCTGCAGCAATAGTCTTCGCAGATTGCAAGTTTCTGGGAGTTGCTGGGGCTCCACAGATTTACAGCTGAGTCTTGGGCAAAATTCCGGTTAAAAGGGTGGAAAATCATTTCAAATTATATTTGAGAAACTCCACAGGTAGGAAGACACATTTTAAAAATTGATCACATGTATTGTTACATTTACCCCCCAAAATCCTGACTATGTGCATCGTATGCATAGCAGGTCGATGTATTCTCTTGCTCTCCTCTCTCACGCCGCTGAGATGTTCTGACAGTGAGGACTAGCCTGTTGCTGTAACCCACAGCTATGAGCCTCAGTGGGCCTCAGTGACCCACAGGTCAACTACAGTGACCTGTCCTGACGTGAGAAAGGACCAGGAACACCATAAGTTCACAAACTTTGCACAGCTTGCCAGATTTTATAGAACCTACTTGAGATTGTTTGTATTTTTAAAATTTACTTTTCTTAATTTAAATGAAAACTCAGCCAGAAGTTATGGTGCCTGTTTAGGAAACAGAATAAATTGCAGCCAAAAACCACAATGTATATGTAGGACTGGGTTCTCTCCAGCATTTTATTATTATTTATAATTGCTCTTCTTATTGAAGTTGGATGTAAAGTACAGTACACAGATAAAGATAGGACAGTTAAGTGTCTGTTGTTCCTCCTCCTAAACTGTCATATCTAAGTCATTATATATGGGCTGCTGGGCTCATTCCACCTGCAACAATTTCCTAAATCTGATGCAACAAACCTCCTTCTGGAAAAGCCCATCTGTTCCCACCAACCCCAGAGACAGCCTGGGCATCCAGCTCACAGTAGATCCTTCAACTTGTAGGTGGCCAAACACCTGGGAGTTGTACCTCACCCTGTTTCTGACATCATAAAAGCACTCAGGTAAGCCTAGTGGAAGCAATGTCTGGCTTACACATTGTTTAACAGAAACTGAACGAATAAAAGCTATCAGATGTATCTTTGGAAGAAAACGGTTCTCCAGCCGAATCTGTACACATGTTGCCCTTATATACATGTATTAGCCACAACTACTTTGCAGTTACTACAGCTAGTCCTCCTGTTCATCACTACACTTGCAACGCTTCTGTTATAAGATCGCTAGATACTGGGGGAATAAAAGTCTGACAACACTGATTAGCTTAAAGCACAACATAACCTCATTAGTGTCTTGTAAGGACACTTGATGTTTAAACAGTCCCATTTCCTAGTTTACAAACGCTTCAAACCTAGCACATCAATGCCATACAAAGTTAATTGCTCTTACTAACCCACTAATTGGACACTGCCCCACACCTCTTCCCAGACGGAGTGTAGGGGGTGTCCGGGCTGGCATAGTCCTTCAGGACCTACCAAGTCAGCTTGCCGCCATGGACAGATCAGGAGAGAACAGCCAAAGTAGGACAATCCAGTGAAAAACAGAAAAATGCAGCAGAAGAGGCTCTTAATAGCCATTCCTTTCATTACCCAGCTTCATCAGATGAGTAATTTAATAATTTTATAGCATTTTCTTTAGCTGTAAAATGAGGATTAGAGTTTGTCATACTTACACAGCTTAAGTGGAAAGCCAAGATGATTAAATAGTGGACATACGTAAAGGTATGGTATGGAAAAGATGAATCTGAATTCTGGCATAGGGAAGCAGTTATTAAGAGGAACATTCTCCTTTGTGTCTTTCAGCAGTTTGGTAACAGTTGCCGGGAACACTAATCTGCAGCAGGAAGGTTTAAAATCCCCTCTCCCTCTTCAATATAAAATGAGTCTTAAAGCCCGAAATAATTACGTCACTGTCACTCCAAATTCATAAGGATGTCACTGAATGTGGTGATTTAGCTGTGATGGAAAATAGCCATTTGCAGTGGGTAGGAATGAAAATATTTACCACCTACAATTGTTACATCATGTTCCTCCAGCAGAAGGAACCTGCTTGTTTAAGATAAGTCTACCATATTAATGTGAATTAATCTCATCCCTGGGTCTGTGGTGGAGTTTCTAACAGCTGATCCTGCCTATTTTTTTACTGGCCTGTATGTAAGCTATTAGACTTCTCAGTAGGTCACTCATACAGTATGTGAAAAAACTTGCTCAAATTGCAAAACGTAATACCAAAAGATCTAGACAGAGGAAAGACACACCAAAATAAACTAATAATAATTAATTTAATAAATGAACAGTATATAAAGTACCCTTGGATTCTTTTAGAGTTATTGCTAATGTATATTTGTAATCACGTAAGTTACAATATAGAATGAGGAATAATATCGAAATAGAAGGAGTTACAATGTAAAAGTGTTAAAGGTAAAAATTATTGCTGCAGGTGCTGAGGTAAATATACCTTTATTTTTCATGCTATAATCAACAAGGATAGTATTATAATATTCCTCTGAAAGGACACAGAGGAAGAAGTAGTCTTGACCTTTTCCTTTTGAGGGAAAGAAAAAAAAAGAATTATGAATATTTTTATTAGGAGCACTGAAATATATTTCCTCTAGAATAAGATGGACGCCTATTCAGCATTATGTAAAATTAATTTTTCACATTTAAAATTATGCTTAACTTGCACCTGTTGGGTTGGGGTTTGGGTTGTTACTTTTTTTTTTCTTATTGGCATTATTAATTTTTAAGCTTTTATTCTCCTGAGACTAATTAATGGCCAGTTTGCACAGCCTACTGGAATGAGCCATGCCGGGGAGCAGCAGGAGTGATGGCAGTTAGGAAAGATGAACGTCACGGCGGACATAATCCCACCCATGGCCAGACCAAGGAGCTGGATTATTACAAAATCTGTACTGGCCAGTTAAGGAGTCACTTTTTATAGACCTTTCTTCACCACTTTGTCACTCAGCAGCTGATGTGTGGTTTAAAGAATGAGTATTTCTATCTTATTTGGTTTTGAACCCTCTCTAATGCAGCAATAGGTGCTCCCATCTAAGGAAATACTGAAGACTTTTAAATTATCATATTACTTTTGTCACTGCAGTGGATGTCTGTGTCTGGCTCTTTTAAAATGGATAGAGGGAAGCACAGACTTTTACCTCAAAAAGCTCACACATACGATGTGAAATAGCATTGTACTTTTCTGGCATTTTTTTTCCCCTGGTTTCCTATCCTGACTGCCTTGAAAAGAGTTTCCTTTCATATCACAGCAATGTCTGCCGTGTTGTTTCCTCCACCCCAAAACATTCCCCTTGGCTTAGAGCTGAGCATGGATGGATAAAATGTCCAGTATCCCCCATCCAGAGGATGCTATTTCGGACTGGTCAAATCCCTCTTCCTGTCATGGCACCTGCAAGTTCCTTAGTCTGCTTGGACCTTCTCACACTCTCCTCTCCACCCTCATCTGCACTCACTTGCTCTGAGTCACCCACACAATTAGACTTTCACCTGTGCTTAATCATTGCTCAAAGTTCTTTAATTTGAACTGGCTGCCTTTCCACTGCCAGGCACAGATTTACCTGGGCGCAGCCAATGCCGAGCAGCTGGGCTCCTGCACCAGGCATGGGCAGGGCTGCTTCTTCACCTCAGCATTTGCCTTTACATACATGCAAGTCTCCCTGCACTGCCTTGCCCTCCCCAGGGAAGCCCGCAGTCTTTCCATGGTATTAGGTTCTGCCTAAGGCTGGTGGTATGGCTTTGATTTGTCCCAGAAAAATTTTTCTTGTGAAGTCCGATATGGTATAAATCAGTGCAGGAGGTGAATGCCATGAAAAAAAATCCCCAAATTAGCATTGAATCTGACCCATTATTTTTACACACGACCTGTTGGAGACTGAAAGCTTAAGTCTGTTCTTTCACTAAAGTAAACATCTGCAGCACATAAAAGTGCTTGTTTATTATAGCAATGCTCATGAGTGTTTAGACTATTGACATTTAAAAATATTTTAACATTTATTTTTTATTTATTATTTAACATTTTAACATTTATTTTAGGAAAAAAACCCTCTGAATTTGAGAAATGAACCTCTGAAAATGAAATTAATTTTGCATAAATGTATTCACATATATAATGTCTTTGGCTTCAAGGAAATTCATTTAATAAAGACATGTACGATTAGGTCATATATCAAGAAAAGAAAGCTGAATTATTTAATTGGCCTCTAAAACTCAACAAATCGTAAGTATGA
This sequence comes from Ardeotis arabs, assembly GCA_011801015.1. Lineage (NCBI taxonomy): Eukaryota > Metazoa > Chordata > Aves > Otidiformes > Otididae > Ardeotis > Ardeotis arabs. The sequence goes on from JAAGAY010011834.1 coordinate 13,271, forward strand.
TCCTGAAATACTTAAGTTCCCACTGTGCTGCTTTTTTGAGAGCTAAAGAAATTCTTTCAACTGCCTTCCAAGTGTTTAATTTAGCTGTGAAAAATGGCTTTTCCTAAAAGGAATATGGAAGAATTTCTGAAAGCTGAAAGGAGCACCTCTCTCAGATCCCAGTATAGAATATCGCAAGCAAGCACATGTTTGCTTAAGTGCTTAATGACAGCCATCTAGTTCAAAATGTAAAGCCAAAGTGAGAGAGATCTGACACCTGCTTTGACACTGGGTCTGTAGGAAGTGATTCAAAACGGCTCTGAAATACACCCATTTCCACTCACAAGAGCTTTCACTGGTTTGCCAGGACTGTGCACCAGCATAATCAGAAATAGACCTTAGCCCCACAAAGTCTATTTGATTGCAAGTGCTATCCTGTAAGAGGAAACAACTTGAAGTGCCTTTTGAGCCAAATCTCTTGCTCTGCTTATGAAAAGATTGCAGATCTTGAGTTTAATTGCTATCATTCAATCTCTCTATGGCCCTATAACTCTCTAGCTTAGAATATATTAACTGGGGAAAAAAAAAAAAAATTACTGAAAGGGCTTATACAACTAGTTCCTGGAAAATTTATTTAAATTTATTTAAAGAACCACAAGGGAAAAACTGCTTAACTTACCAAGCTTGGACTTCCAGGATTAGTTTGAATCAGAAATTAACAGAACTAGAGAATCAAAAAGGTTTATCATGGTATATTGACTTTTGAACCATAAATAGGGGTTACACTTAGAAAGACTAATAATTTTCAGAAGAAAATACTATTAATAGAGTTGAAAACAAGACATACAGGTGAATTTTGACATGGGGACTATTTTTAGCCTGGGCTAGATAATGCTGTCTTCCTTCTCACCAAGAGGAGCCTACACGGTGAGTGACACTACAAACTGGGTACCAGTCCGGCCGCATGCTCCTGCTCGCCTGCTGCCAGCCCTCCTTTGGTACCCACGCAGTCTCTGCAGGGTGGGTGTGGAGCATCCCTCCAGGCACTCACACACACACAGAGCTGGAGACGGCCCGCCCACCTGCCTGCCAGCATCCCTACCACTCTCTGCATCCTCACAACCCATCATACACTGCACAGTTTCTCTGATGCTACTAAGAAATCCTGTTGCCAGGACAGAGTGCTCAAGACCTCAAGAATCCATCTTGAAACCATCACGACAGATGTCAGGGTTTCTATGAGGGAAGACCATGCTTGCAACTAGCTGTATTTCCACTGCCCAGCAGCAAAAAGCACGATTTCTGAGCCTACATGGCACAAGCATTGCTCCTCTGGATGGGTCTGCTCAAGCCCCCATGCACTTCCCTCTCCCACAGCCCTTTCTTTTCCCTAGCCTACTTTCGAAGGTTGTGCAATCTCACAAATCCACAGTCAGTTTCTCTGCTTCCCCATACCTCACGCCACCTACATGCTTTCTTACTGTATGTCCTGCCTCTGCGGTCCTTCTTCTGTAGGACAGCAAGACTGATGGTGGGGGAAATGGTAATGCTAAGGCTCCAATAAGCTCTTGAAAGGCAAGAAGTCACAGACAATTCTGACAGGACAAATTTATTATTTCCTTCAGGAACATTACAAAGCTGACTATTTTTGGCCTACACCAAGAGCAATAAAGAAACCTTACAGCAATATGCCCATTACAAGCCATCACAGCAAAGTAAGAGCAAAAAAGTAAGGCCAGAAGAGGCAAATGCCATCCCCTTAGGAATCTAGGAAATAAATGTTTTCTAGGTCAATAAACCCCACCACCTTTCCCTGAGGAGTCCAGGATACAAAATTAAATGCTTTCAGGGCTAGGAGAGGCTGCCTATTGTGTACTACGGCAGAACAAGTCAATAATATGAACTTATACGAGTAGTGTCAATTTGCCTTTCATAGGTCAGATAAAATTACACAGAGGCTCCTCACCTTTACCTGAGACCAAAGAAATCAAATTGAGGACTCTTAGCCTTTCTTTAAATCTGAAGAAATCAAACAGGTTTCCAGTCTTTTTCAGTTTGCAGATCCCTCTACAAGTTTCCCATGGCTCTGTACGCCAATGTAAGACGCCTGGCAATAGCACTGCTTCTTTTAGTTACCTGCCAAACACAAACAGAAGTTACCCAGGGACCATGGACACTCATCATTGACAGGTGTCATCCCTGTCTAAGTCCAGAGAAATCAGAGGAGTTTCTAGCCCTGGATTCTCCTCCAACTTTTTCTAACAGATGCAGCAGGCACAAAATTTCCCTTTTTCAGAGTTCCAGGCAGGGTTGGAGCAAGGCTCAGTGGGCTGATGTGATGCTGGGTAAGGTTCGTCCTCCTTGGTGGTGTGTTGCTGGCCAGTTTCCTCTGCCCTGGATGCAGACATGCCATACCCCACCAGAAGATAGCCTGTGGCCAGGGAGGGTTGATTCAATTCTTCATCTTAAAGAAAATATCCTCCTGACCTTGCCCTGGTCAGCCATTCATGCTAGTCACAACCCCTAGGTTTCCACACCACAGCACCTGATCAATTGGCTAATTCCGAAGAGTTCTTCTGCACAAAACACCCCAAGAGGCAAACTAATGTACCAGTCTCCCAAAATTGAAGGAGCTCCCCTATACATCAGCCAGGGTGACAGAATTTCGCCCCTGTGAGAAGACTGTTCTGCACAACAGTAAGGTTTTGAGCCCTGAAGGGTGGTCAGTGCAGGGGCATTTGGGGGCGGGAGGAGGGTAGAAAGTCAGCCCCCTGCCACACCCAGGTTTCCTCACTGCGGGAGTCTCTTGGCTTACACTGGATGAGCTAAAATTGCAGACACGTGAAACCATAAGTGATTATGGACTAAAGAAGGAGTTTGATGCAAGCAAAGATGTGTTAATTGAAGATGTTGACTAAAACTGTGACCTCGTCCAAGCACAGCTCTGCATGCCAGACATGGCAACATGAGCATTTCCCAAGAACCAACAAGGGTATTTCACAGCCCAGCATGGAAGCAGATCTTGTCACAGCCTCTGAGTGCCATGGATCCCTGGGTCAGGCATAGAAAAGCATCCAGGATTTATTCTCCTGTTTAGAGGGAAATACATGGTTTAATTTCTCTTAAGGAGATCTGTCACTGTAAATGGGGTATTACCATACTACTGCTAAACCTTAGGTGTGACAGAGAAGGAGTTACCTTCTGGTCATTCTCAGAAGAGACATGTCACTGCTGGAAAGATGAGTTGTCCAAGCAGGAGCTATTCAAAAACAGTCAAGTTGCTTTTAACTATCCATCAATGATCTACCTTCTTTCTCACTCAATTGCACTATTTACTATAACTCAGATTATTTTTTCCCTCAGCAGCTTCAGAGAGTGGATTTAAAGCACTAGGGCTTCTCTCCAAAGCCTTCAAATGATGTGGCACATGTTTTTTAAAAGTTTAAATGAAAATACAAGGGTACATTTTATTTTAAAATGTATGGAGAAATCTTATTCTACAAGGTGATTTTATTTGACTTTTTGTCCCACACAGAATGAATATATTTTGGAAAGATCTGCAGTTCCCACAAAATACAAGCATTCCAGGGTCAGGCTCTCTGGTCCCAGAGCTGCTGTGGTCTCTGCTCACCATGAGATGGGAGTAGAGAGTCCCTGACACAGAATCAGCCTGGGAGGCTTATGTACTGAATGCTTAAACACAGACAACACATTTCCTAAATCCCTTTCTAATCTCTCTCTGATTAATATCAGCAATAAAAATTCTAACTATCCCTATACAGACTTACAGGTATGTTCTTCATGCTTAGCAAAGAACGTGCCTTAGGAATAAGCCTGCTCCTGTGTACTTTACGCAACTTCCCATTAAACCAGTTCAGTTGACAAGTGCAGAGTGGTAAGTCTAGTATTAAGTGATATTCAAATCAAATAATTTTGTTGCAATCACCAGCTCTTTTGAATTAATACTTTGTCAGTGTTTTTCTACTGGAAAGATCTTTCCTTGTTTATTTGAAAATCTTTGCTTAAATCAAAAGACAATTTAATCCAGGATTTTCAGTCAGCACCAGCCGCCACCACAGGTCCCACAAAACACCTTAAAAAGCAACAGAGATCAATGACAGGAATGATAGTTGTATTAACAGCTCAGTCAAATTATTAATGTTTCCTTGTGAGAAGGAATACAAACTTAGTTATAGAGTCAGTTATTTCTTGGAAGTAGCCTGAATGTATCACTGAAAACAGAAACTGCTGCAGGAGAGATGATCTCCTTCACAAGCTAATTTTACAGAAGTGACTGTCAGAACTAACTAAGCTACCTACACCTGGACTCGAAGAGCAGAAAGTCTCAGGTTACAGATTTTGCTGGTTTTAAATCCTTCAGATTGAAAACTGAACTTCAGTTATACACCATTTCCTGTGGCCTTCTGCCTGTCACCCTGTAGACACCACTACAGTGTTCGTTTCCTGTCAAGCTAGCCAAGATGACATCTGTCTCTATAAGGGTTCACAAATGAACAAAACATGAAGATAAACAATAAAAAAACATTCTCCCAGAGGTGTGAAAGGATAGCGTATGCTGGCTGAGACTGAAGTCCTGATAAACTGAGGTATAATTTACTGAAAAAACTTCTTGCTCTCGTTAATTCACACACATCTGGGACTCATCTCAACGAGAGTAGCAGAACATTTCATTTATTTTGAAAAATAAGTTTAATTACAAAAAAAAAAAAAAAGGATATGGATCTATAATTGCCCCAGCGAGCGCATGAGGAAAGTGATGGGCACTTTTCAAAGCAATGAAGAGGAAACTGGGCTTGCAGGATTTTTCTGTTAGTCACACATTTGTTTTCACCAATCCCATGATGTTTCCAGGTGCTTGGCTGAGTTGTTTGCTTGGCCATAAGGATGCCTAACATATGTCAAGTGACCTGATTACACTTCTTTCAGGAATCCTGCCTGCAGAGCCACGGCTGCAGCTCCTCAGCAGCCCTGCTGCTGCTGCAGTGAGGGATTACAGGCAGCTCTGTATCATCCGTGACTCACGTCACGATGGGATCATTGTACCCGCGCAGCCAGTGTATTGTGCAGGGCATGTGGATCCGGCTCAACGCTCCTTTGTTCTATGCTCGATGCTAGGGCTGTTGTCCCATCTCTTGGGTGGTCAGCGCTGCATACAAATACCTTGCTTTTTGCCACAAACTCTGCAGCTGAATTGCTGAAATTCCAGTTCCCTACGAGTCAATGGGGGTTTTGTTCCCGCTTTCAATGGCGTCAGGTGCTCATGCACAGCTGGATGCTTGCTTCCTATCAGGCAACAGTAGATTTGTAAATGTTGCTGTTTGCCAGCTGTCATCTTCTGGAAGTACCGATCTTTGTACTTGTGTAACTGTTATTATCACCTTAAGCACCATTTCTCCATTTCGGAGACCTGCAGGTTGGCCACTGAGACTTCAGTGCATTTTAGAGAACAAGATTGGATTTTTACCAGCAGCAGAGCACCTGACGGGCTTGGGAGGGGAAACACAGCCAGAAGGAATGGGAACAGATTTGATTTATTAATGGGTAATGTGCTTTGTCCACTGCCTGGTGGCCTTTAACAGAGTGCCTGGAGTCACAGACAGTCTCTGGAGTGAGTTATTTTTTAAAAAGGCACCATTTATTTTCAGTAAAGCTACAAAGAGTTTCTTTAAGGCCTCTGGGTCCCTCCTTCCCAGAGACAGTGGTGAAGTTGTCCAATAAAAGTGGGCAAGTACAGCACTTAAGAGAAATTTTAGGTCCCTTTTTAGCAAATTACTATATGCCCATATTAAAGGTGAGTCTTGCTACTTTCAAATCAAGCATATGCTTTATATCTATCCCACTGCAGATATCAGCCCGTCCCTTCCCCCAGGGAGATGCCCAGTGCTCAGAGAGGGGGCTGTCTCACTGCCCCCCTATCCTGTCCAGCTATTTGGCTGGGGGAGGAGAGTCCTGGCTGCAAGGTCCTGCCCTGATGCCCCAGGAAGTCCCATGGTCCTAACCCCCAGGCAGCTGCTGTCCCCCACAGTGTCTTGTCATGGGCAAAGCACAAGAGAATAACCCCTCCAAGTAACCAGCTGTACATCATCGACATGTGCCCAGCATCTCCAGACCAGCTTTCTGGCAGCTGAGTATGATGAGCCCACGTGGAGCCTAGTGAGGCCAAGCAAAGCACCCTGAAAGGAGAGAAGGTCCCACTACTCCGGAATGGCTACATGGAACATCACATTCCCAGCACTGCTGCTCACTCCTGAAGGGCAACTAGATCCTCAATAGATCAAAGCAGGAAACAGGCAAGGGGAAAATGCTGCTTAGGAAACAGCAAAAAAGGTTGGAGGCACCTGCAGGAGGTGGCAAATGCCCTTCCATCAGGGGTGTCCAAACCCACCCATGCACGGCTACCTCATTACTCATCCAGGGACAACAGCGGGATCCCAGCCACAGGCCAGTGTCACACTTCAAGAGGGATGACTAAGGGCAGCCTTCCCAAGTCAGCAGAGCCATCCAGAGAAGTGCCACAGAGCCAGAGGATGGAGCGAAAACCCTTGGGCTCCAACCCTGCAGCAGGCAGGAGCCACACTGTCCTTCACAAGCACTTGTCCAGCCCCTTCTCAAAGGAGATTTCACAGCACCCAGAGATAGCCCACGTTGGTATTTCACTGCCGTGACTGACCATCTGCAATGTGTTGTCTAGTGCCAGGTGGTATTTACAGATGAATTAAGAAAATCATGTGTTAATTAATTAAACCACCTTACTCATCTCTTCTCTTTCTCCTTCCTTATCTTGAATAACAAGTGAATAGAAAATATTTAGTCTTGGTCCTTTATTATCACTCATCTTGAGCAGAGCCTTTTGCAAAGGATTCAGAAGGATACCCGTACATCTTTCTGACGTAAGACTATTGAACTATATTGGCCAATTTAGCTCAACAGGTTTTGAGCCTTGTTTTAAATGGTAGTAGCGCTCTGACAAAGCTTCTGTGAATGCTGTAAGATATGGATTTGTTAGGGAAATAAACTCTTTAGCATTCCTTTCTCTTTACAAACAAATCACAGCAAGAAGGGGAAAGTAACATTACATTCTCAAAACTCAGAAATAAACCTCCATGAGAAGATCTGAGAAAACTTAAAAAAGATTCCACTTGTGGCCTTAAAAAGTCTGACAACCTACTGGGACTTGCAGTGCACATTTTGTTTTTATGCTTCTAAAGAATGCCTGTTGTTTAAGTTTTTATCAAGGGAGTAGACCCTTCTCAAAGGCATGGACAAACTCTGAAGGAGTGTTACGCAGCACACCAGAAAATACAGATGAGTAAAAGGACACTGATTCCAGTTGCAGGCTCCTCAAGCCTTACATCTTACATGGACAGAGCATACTTCTTACAGTATGACAATTTGCCACTCACAAAACAATAGAGGACCTCATTATGGCTTTTCACAAGGAGCCAGCACTGGGAAGTGACAGAGGAGAACAGCCTTCTTGCTCTGCCACTGATGCCAGTTCAAGGAAAACACACATGACCTGTCCTACAGCTGCTGAACTCCAGTGGTGACCAGTAATGATAAAGTATGGCCCTGCTCTAGCATCTTTGTTCATTAGGAAGTAGATAAGAGCACTAATAGACAATGCTGTCCTGCTCTTCCACATAGCTGTTTTGGATTCTCACAAGAAGGCATAATCCAACAGGTAGAGTTTTCATCCTCGGACCTCCTGACCCCAAGACTGCTTCAGTTAGGGAGAAGACTTCAACTGACTACAGTGAGCGCTGAATCACAGGCAAGTGTGCTCAGACATTTAGACTTCACCTCTTCTGGCTAGGGCTGAAACTAGGAAAGGTAAGCTGGCTATCAGCCTTTCTTAAAGACCAATTCTCTCCCAACCCACATACAGAATGACCTCACAGCCTAACACTGTTACTGGCAACATACAGCAATGAATGGGGAAGGATGAGTTATGTCTTTTTTCCACATAGGACTAAAAAGCTGAGAGGTATGATCTTAGCTTAATGCCCTCTCTAACACAAAAGCAGGCTGTCAGCCACTGTTTTGGAGTCCTTACACCTTTGTGATAAAAGGTAGTTGTTTTTTTCGGTATTTGCCAAAAAGATATTGCTACCCTCTACCTCCTCTTCAGAAATTAAACAAAAAATACTCTGACTGTGCCTGTGGTAATAAACTGGTAGTTTTGCGTCATTAATGCCTCCTTCTAATAGATTCCCTCAACTACCAGGTAACAGCTCAGGCCAGATAGTAGTACTCATACAGATTAAGCACCATAGATTTCTTCTCCATTCCCTTACACTTCCTATGATTGCAGAGTTTTTCCATATTAATCTCAAATCTATACCTGTTTTACTTTGAACTTCCTCAGAGAAAAAGACAGCACGTCAGAAAAAGAGAATATAAGACACAAGCAAATAATCAGCTTCATTAAAAATTAAAAAAAAAAAAAGAGAACAGAGGCAAGCTGGAAATAAAACTGTGTGCTGGACCATGTTATTTTAAAAGTCCTAAGAGAGCAAAAATCATTAATTTGGCAGTAAATCTCAGTGAATCTGAATAGTAAATAAGCTTTAGATAACACTAATTATGAAGATGCTTCAAATGCTACTGCTGCAGCTGCCAAAGCACCTTCTATAGCTCTATTCTGTGACATTTTTATCAAGCATTTGAAATGAATAGCATCATTTCAACAGGCTGACTTCAATGTTCATGTTGCTATATTTAAACAGACTTTGTCAAGCTTCGTTCCTATAGAAAGTCAAGAATACTGCAGACTTCTGAGTAAAAAAAAATGAAATGCATAACAAAAATCATAATCACAGTAGAAAATAAAGACTTTTTTTTTAAAGGTACTTGGTCAACAAAGATCCACTGACGTATGAACACACGGGCCTATTTTTGTAATTCTTAGCCTAATGCACATGAAACAGAAAGCCTTTTGCAAAAATACATCTGGGCAGGTAGGGGCAATTCTAATGGTGGGATGACCCATTCATGGTGTGCTGGGTGAAGAACTGGGTGAAGGACAGAGCTCAAAGGGTTGTGGTGAATGGGGCTACATCTGGCTTGTGACTGATCACCAGTGATGTTCCTCAGGACTCAATTCTAGGGTCAGTGCTATTCAGTGTCTTTATCAATGGTCCGAGTTGAATGCACTGTTAGCAAGTTTGCTGATGATACCAAAATGGGAGGTGCTGCTGACTCTCTTGAGGAACAAGATGCCTTGCAGAAGCATGTAGACAGATTGGAGCATTGGGCAATGACTAATGGAATGAAATTTAATAATTTGAAATACTAGATGCTGCACCTAGGACAAAGTTATGCCAGGCACAAGTGAAAACTAGGAAAGGAGTGGCTGGAGAGCAGCCCTGCAGAAAGGGATCTGGGGGTGCTGGTTGATGGCAGGCTCAACAGGAGTCAGCAGTGAGCCCTGGCAGCCAAGAGGGCAAACAGCATCCTGGATGTATCAAACATAACCAGCCAGTCAAGAGAGGTGACTGTCCTGCTGTAACCAGCATTGGTGTGGCCTCATCTTGAGCAAAGTGTTCAGTTCTGGTCCCCACAATTTAAGAAGGATGTGAAGGTACTCAAACGCATCCAGAGGAGAGCAACAAATCTGGTGAAAGGGGTGGCAGGCACGTCCTGTGAGGAGCGGCTGAGGACTCTGGGTTTGTCTTGTTTGGAGAAAAGGAGGCTGAGGGGCAAGCTCATTGCTCTCTATGAATTTCTGAGGAGGGGAAGTGGAGAGGGAGGTGCTGATCTCTTCTCACTAGTATCCAGTGATAGGACGCGTGGGAATGGTTCAAAGCTATGCCAGGGGCAGGTTTAGTCTGGACATTAAGAAGTATTTCTTTACTGAGAGGATGGTCAAACCCTGGAATAGGCTTCCTAGAGAGGTGGTAGATGCCCTAAACCTGTCAGTGTTGAAGAGGCATTTGGACAATGCCCTTAACAACATGCTTTAACTTGGTCAGCCCTGAGTTCATCAGGCAGTTGGGCTAGAGGACCATTGTAGGTCTCTTCCAAATGAAATCCTCTCCTCTCCTCTCCTCTCCTCTCC
>JAAGAY010011839.1:0-12814 GCA_011801015.1 Ardeotis arabs
CTAAGGGACAACTGTCAGGCCTGTAATTATAGCATGCCATAGCACCCACAATATCAGGAGTCTGGGAACCAGGATGATGGGAGTCTGTGTTATCTTGGTAAAGGAGGAAGAATAGCTACCTGTCCATAGGATCCTCCAGGATAGAAGGAAGGCCCTTCCTGTGCAGAAGACAGAATGGGTTACTGGGCTGCTCCTTCAGGGAAGTTTTTAGACAGAGCTTGTGAACAGAGCATTTTATCTGAATGTTTACCTGGTTACCAGAATATGTGCTGTATGAAGAACCTGGGGCTCCCTGCAATGAAAACACAGACTAGCTATCTTCTTGTAAACAGATATTTAAGTGAGTCCGTTTCTGAATTCTTATTCTTTCAAAATATAGCTTTCAAAAAGGACATTACTGCAATCATTAAAAGAGAACACTGGTTATTTTTGTTAAAGATAAGGAAACCTTTAGTAGGTACAATTCTATTCAGGTTAAAAGACCTGAAAGAAATAATAACTTTTCATTTTACTCTTTCTAATCACAGAAACCTATGTTATACCTGGTAGACTCTGCATTTTTATAGATGATCATGACCCTGATCATGTTCTTAAAAATTTACAGAATACTGAACTCCCAAAGTGTAAGTAGGGTTTAGGAGAGCAGATTTTTCAGCTCACTACTTAAAAGAGAAGACTATTTACCAGTACATAACATCCATTATTACTGTCATATCCCATCCATAGACAAAAGAGACAAAGTATTATTCCACGGTTACACTGCTTCCTCAGAGACTATTTGTAGACTCAGCTTTTGTCTTTAGAGGAAGCTTAGAGAAAAAGTGGAATAACTGCAGTGTGAAGGATTTGGAGATCCACATAAAGAAACCCATTGTTACCTTCAAAACAAGATGGTTTAAATATGTATAGCTTTGACTCTTAATTTATAATATTTTCTAGATTTGAAGAGACCTTCATGTAATTCATAGCTTTTAAGTTTAGAAGGAAGCTTTTTGCAGGAATTTTCCTCCTGGGCTGAAGAATCCTCAAGGAATTAGATAACTCTCTTTTATGTAAGATTTATTAATGCTGGTTTATTTATACATATACATCTACCTATACCTTGGGGTTTTTTATGCACAAGAAAGAATCTGTCTATCACAGCCAATGAGTTTACATATTAATTTTAGGCACTGCTATTACCATAGATAGAGCATTGACCTTGGATAGAAAATGAAAGTAAGTCCTGTTTTTAATTCAGTCTTTTCCTTTGTAAAGATTGTTGAACTTTACCTTTGGGTGAAGACAAAGATCAAGACTATTGCGACCTAGTTTGTCATAAATTAATTCTATCAGCTGATACTATCATGAACTGAAATACAAGTCTCTTGTGTATCAAACTGGACACATCTGCACCAAGAACAGTTTTTCTAATGTGTCCAATTTAGATGTCTTATTTTCTTAATGTTGAAAATTATTGTTTGAGAGCAACTAAATACACTCTCCTCCCCCAGTCAAGTTGTAGTGGCTTACTTCTTTTTGCACAAATTTAAGCATGCAAAGAAAAAGGTCCTATTAGAATGAAAACTTGCATAAAGATGTCTTTTTCCTTATAAATGGATATGCATATATAGCATTACAATCGCACGAGAAATAAAAAAGTTTTTTCTCAATGAAGTTTCAATATGAGTTATTTTAAAACATGTAGGTCATGATTACTGCTCAGTCTCAATTATATGAAAGAAGCGGTATTTTACCTGACCAGAATTACTGTTGCTATATATTAAAGTTAATGACAGTTAAGTTCAGAAAGCAGTAATTTCTTTATACAACTAGTTTGTTTAAATAGCATGCTTTTTAATAGAAATAATAATATGATTCTTGATGAAATTGAAAACTAAAAAATATTACACCATTCAAATAGGTTTATGTAAATTCAGCTCCAAGAAAAGCTTCAAAAATAAGTTTTCAGGTCAAAGATAGGTGTTTTTAAAATCCATATTTTAAAAATGGTGAAGCCAGAAGCCTGGTAAAGCTAGTCTATAATGCCCATGTAACCACATTCCTTGGCCTTTTTCCTGGCACAGAGCCATTGCCTAAGATAAAAGTTTATCCAGTGCCACTGATCATTGAATTGCAGTGAATCTCTTTATGGAAAATAATAGTTTAAATATTAAGAGATCGCATTTTAAAATATTTATCAAATTTTGACATTTTAGTCACAATATGCTTTATTGCACCAGTGAGAAGGACAAAGAACCTAAGTTGGATGCAATTAAATTCTGTGGTTATTACAGGGCATATAGACTCTGGTTTTTGAAAGTAATGAATAATTAGCACATAACAGTCAACGGTCAGAGCATTTGTATTACCAATCACAGTTACAGAAAGTTTGTGGCCAAATGGTAATTATGCAGTTAAAGTAAAGTGGGACTCATTCTTCCATTTCATTGTATATAATTCTGTCCATACTAAGGAAATTATCAATAATGTTTAGTGTTACCCAAGTGTCCATACTTACTAAGTGTTTAATTCAAAATACTCCATTACGTAGATGAAGGTATAAACTCAGGAAAAATAATTACCTGTATATTACCAGTGCTTCCATCGGGACAAATGCAACCACCCTATAAATTTAAAAAAAAAATAAAATTGCTTTATGGAAGTTTAAAATAAAATCTTATTTCAGATGTGAAACTGTGTTTAGGGGAAGAAAGACTGTGGAACTGCAGATTAGCTGTGACCTTTCCTTTAAAAAGGGGACAGCATAACTCTATACATTTAATGCTTGCTTTAGAAGTTAGGCTGATACTACATCTCTCAGTGCTATATCTCAATGACAGATGCCTCATCAAGAGAGAATTATCTGAGTAGTCAAGAGCACAGAAAATCACCATTGTGCTTTCACCAATGAACCATGTGTAAAATTGAAACAGTGTTACGAAATTATTTTAGAGAGCCATTTCAGATACATTTAATCTGCACAGGGTCAATTAATTTACAATTTAATGCATAACATCACCAATCTCCTATGCAAAATTACTGGACTTAGAGTTTAAGTCCTGAATTTAATTAGTTTAATTACCAGGAAGCTGTCTGGACAAGACTAGATAAAAATAGAGAAAATCCTGACCTGACTACTTGATCCACCACTGGTTGCAATAAATGATCCAACCTGTGAAGAAACCAATTATTTTTAATAAAAGCATTTTATCAGAATCTAACATGTATGTATGTAGTGAGAAGTAAGGTGATAAACTCTTTGTACTACTTTCCTGAACCAACAAACATCTGTTCAGAACTCACTTTATGAATCACTGTGAAAACATAGGACTGGGTACAATACACAGGGAATGGATGTCAGGAAAACTAAGAAAACAGTTACTCTCTGGAGCTCAGAGAACTGACTTTACTATTGAATTAGACTTCACACTCTCTGAGACAGAGGACTATGTTAGTGTTACGTCTACATAATGCTGCGCATAGTGGGATTCCAGATCTCCGGGAAGCTGATGGCTACCAAAACAGTACAAAATGTGAAGAAAAACAGAATCAGGTGCCACTTTGGATCAGTTAAATTTCAAGTAATTCTGTAACATATACACTGCTGCAGCAGTACATAAGTCTACAGAATATGAAAATTGGACCTACTTTTGTAACAGAAGTACATAATCACTAAGATGTATCTTGTTATCAAATTCTAAATGAAACAGAATTATGTATCTGGCCATTACCATCACTAGAGCAGGAATGTTTCTAAAGAAATATTCTAAAACTAGTTCATTTATGTTTTGCAAACAACTTTTACAAAATGTATGTAAAGAAACACCTGCAATGCTTACCTGCTTAGTGGAGTGAAGGAACAGAGGAGACAGTATATTCTAGGCCCATTATCATTATTTACAGCTGTGCAAAATTATAACATTATAGGGAAAATGCTGACAAATCTAAATAGCACCCTTCAGCACAGATAAATTAGTGGAATCTAATTTTCAGAAATGAAATATAATTTATATATTTTTTATATATAAAGCTCCTTGCAATGAGATCATGCAGTAGACACTATGTTATTACCTGGAGGTTAGTGTGGCTGCTGTTTGAAGTAGAAGACTCATTCTGTGAAGAAAGAAGAAATTACTTATTTTTCTGTAAGGGTAATAAATTAAAATACATAGTTCTATTGGGAAAGAACTACATAACCCTAAACAGAATACTCTGTTATGGAAACTAGATCCTTATTCTTCTTTTTGTAGGTAATACAACAAGGAGCTGTGAAACCAGCAGTAGTTCAGAAGAAGTGACAAGAATGGTTTACCTGTACATCATAGTCTCTTCTGCTCAAAACATGTGATGTATCCTGTAAAAATTGAATACATTTACCATTAGGAGATGAAAACTCTATGGTCAGTGACAGCCCTTCTTTTTTTCTCCGTATTATTTATTTATTTATAACAACTCCAGACCCTGTAATGCATACATTGGGTAGGAATACTTTATTATAAAACAAAAGATTATTTGCATGTAATTTTGATAGGTTACTGCTGAGTCTGACTTGAAGCAATACAATACACATATCTGTATGTCCTCTACAGTATGCTGAAGACAATAAATTACCAAACATTACTCTTTCTTACTTCATTATTCATCTTCAGCTAAAATTTTAGCTGTCCCCTGTTTGTATGACACTCATTTAATTTCAACTTTAACTTGGATCGACTCTGTATGTGCTTCCTGAAGAACAGGAATTTGAGTGGTCCTATATCTCAGAACAGGATTTTCATGTCTTTTTTTCATATATATGCTTCCTTTCAAGTAAATTCAACCAAAGAGCAAATGGCCAAGCCATTTTATTTTACTTTTTCCTTTAAAAGGAGAATATTCAATTAGGACAAACATAACTAGGGAAAAGACAGGTGTACTATGGACAAATTAGGTATACTTAGGGCAAAAATCCTACAAGCAGTAAAAAAAAAAGAAAAAAAAACAAACAAACTTACTCGGGCAACAACTTTCTTGTTTGCACAACCAGAACTCTGTAAAGGAGCCAGAAGTCAGTTACTACTTTATAGATGCAGCCATCCACATAGAATACTTTTAGCAAAAATCTACCTAAACTTGTCAAGGTGGCATATTTGGGGACAGGAAAATGTCCAGAGAATTGACCTCACTTTCACTAAATAAAACAGTGGAAAATATTGTATTACAGTTATTTGAAAATAGAAGTAACTAACATTGATAGACTAGTTTTGGAGCAAGAGAGGAAAGGAAAGTGTCATTTATCTGCCAAAACCCTCATATTGTACAAATAGTAATGCAAACCACATCAGCCTATTCCTGTGGAACCAATACAAAATTCGAACTACACCATAAAATACATCTGGTAAACACTGAGGTAGCAAAGTCTCACTTTTTTTTAGTGCTTTTTTGTTTGATTGATTGTTTGTTTTCACAATTCAGTATGAAATTCTGAAAGTATAAACCAGTTTGTTTACCAAGCTATGTCTACAGTTTATTCAAAGGGTGATTCCAGTTTGAAGTGAATTGGCTTAAGTATCAGTAAAGGATGTATTAGCAAAAGCAAAAAGTTCTGTCAAGCTCATCACTTGAATTTTGGCCAGTTTCTCAGGAGTTCTGCAGTCTGCCATCAGCTACATGCTGCCACAGCTATCATCTTACTATCAGTAAGAGTCTTAAAAAAGATATTCTTCATCTGTTTTCACCTTATCACTCCTTCATCAGAAGTTCCTGGCTAGTGGAGCCTCCCTCAGCTCAACCACTGTACTTTAGAGAACAACCTGTATAATGAACTTTGTTGTTTTGTTTTGTGGGTTTTGGTTTTTTTTTTAACATTCTCCACCCTTCTTTGTGAGTATGTGCAGAAGCAAACTCTTTTACAATGAAGTCCAGCAGTGTGCACTGGATAGGGATAACCAAGGGAATAATAGCATCTTTTGTGAGCAAAGGAGGAAGAGCAAAGGAGGAGACTTAAACAGGGTTTGCTGCTGAAGGATTTTTTAATGCAGAACCTTTTGCATTATACCTGATGCAATGCATTCAAGGTAAATACAAGCAAAATCAAAAGATGTTTTCAGAAGGCCTCCTTACTTCCTAGTATACATGTTTGGTGCAGTGCTAAAATACTAGAGAGGAAAATATATTTCTGACTACTGAAGAAAAGGCAACTGGCTGATGATAGAAGGTTACTCTAGATGGCAGTAAAACAAAAGAAGGCTGTAGCAGATGGGAAAAGATTTTCTACGATCAGAAAGAAGTATGGGAAAATGTCATTTATTTACACAATATATTGGCTTGGTCACGATCTATCCAGGCCAATCACAGTTTCTGCTTGTAGAACAGATGGAAAGTCTTGACAGAGAGATTATTACCAGGGGATAAATGTTACTTTACAGTACTGGCATATATGCAAGTTTAAATTAGAACAAGTGGAAAAAGACTGAGACAGCTACATGCCTCGCATACACAGATTCCCAAATATCTATCCAGTCACAGTGTATGTAATACAAAAAATCTGTGTTAGTATATATTCTTAGAAGTATTGTGCAGTTTTAAGTAATTGTGCAGCAGCCTTGAGAATGACTAGAAGGGAATGAATATAGAGAAATATAACATCAAATATCTCATTCTTCAACTAACTTTTAGTCGGATATTATAAAGCAATCAGACTACAATTAGAGGCCCACAGGTCTAATGTAGAAGTGTTTAGTTACTAACACTGTAACTAATCATAAGAATTTGAATACTGCAGAAGAAAAAAAGCACTCACCTGACCGTTGGCACTATAGGTAGTATCATTCTGGAAAATAATAAATTATTTCCTTCTTTAAGAATTATTTAAATACAGCAAGCTTAGAGAAACCCGATTCTTTCTGATACTGCATACAAACATAACAAAAATAACTTGTTGCTAACATACTCTACAGCCTTGCCAAAATTAGTCTGAAATCATACCATTCCAGTCTGAAAAACATTTTAATAGAAACTTTAGATTGGCAGAAATGTAACATGAGAAGCACTGGAATATCTGCCACTGTATCTCTCTTCTTTCTTTCATTGTATGTATTTAAAGCTTGTCTTTGGGATTTTCTTTTTTTTGGAAAATTACTGTAAAATGTATCCCTAGATCTTAGTCAGAATCTTCTGTTAGTGTAAAGCCACTGAAATATTTTTATCCATATTTCATTTAATCAAGTTAAATGCATTTAAAAGCACAAAATGTATCTGTAAACATTTACACGACAATTTTCAGTAGGAAAATATGCAGTTGCTGAAACAGCTATTAGTATAGGAACTCAGCATTCTCTCTGGATCATTCTGCTCACAAATCTGCATCTAGCAGTGCAATATTTCCACATTCATCTATGTGAAAAATGTTGTGATTAAAATATATTGAAGCATACTCACATCATCACAAGCATTGGGATTATCATCTGAGAAATCCTGTGAGTCCTAGAAGGACATCAGATACTAATTATTTCCTCATAAAAATGGATTATTAAAAATACTCTTTGATTTTGTACTCTGCAAGATAGAATTGAGGCTCATGCAAAGAAAAAGCTGCTGAGTTAAAGTAAGATCTTTATAAGGAGAACAAAGAGCCAAATACATGGCTGCAATAGTTGCTTACAGGAAATGTTCCATTCTTCAGTAAAGAAAAAAACCAAAACCAACCCAAACCAAAAAGCACACAGAAACTATTATGTTTTATTACATCTATGAGAAAGAGATGCATAGACTACAAAGATTAGCATGAAACAAAATATAACTAGGAGAAAGAAAGAACTAGCTACCTGACTATCATAATAGGTGTCTGAGGAGGACGATCCACCCTTTAAAACAAACAAAAAAAAAAATCAGAGAAAAGTAGCATACAGAAAATCTGATTTTCATCAGAGGCTAAAGCTTCTATGATGTGACATACAAGTAGGGAAACAGAGCATTACTTACTTGGCCACCACCATAGTTTTGTGAGAAGGATCCACCCTATAAAACAAGCAAATATAAACACTGCTTCAGAAGAAACTGTGATTTTGTTTGGGGGCTGTAAAGCTGGAATAAACAACTGCCTGGGATTCTTCTGAACAAATACAACTTTCTAGATAACTTATTAGATACGATAAAAATTCTTACCAGGAGAAAATCAAGGTCTACCTACCTGGTTGGCACCATAATTTTGTGAGGATGATGATCCACTCTGCTGACAAAAAAAAAAAAACAAACCCAAACAATTAATATTACAATACTGCAGATTGGATATTGATAAGCTATTGTAGAATCTGTGTGAAGTAAAACCTCAGCAGGAGGAAATAGTAATCTAGTACTTACTTGGCTACCGCCATAGTTTTGTGAGGAGTATGATCCACCCTGTGAAAACAAACCAGGGACTATTACGATGCTGGAGAGCTGAATTTGATCAGAATCCACAGAGCTAGCTTTATTAGTTGCCAAGTTCTTTCTGTGTAAGTGGAATTTCAGGGCTGATAAAAAGTATGTTTGAAGGGAATGAGTTACAGGCTGGAGCTGGGGAGTCTGTACCCTCACGAGCAAGAAAACTATACTCTAGATTAGAACTCCTTAAAAACTTTTTATGAATAGATAATAAACATCTACCTACCTGACCACCCTGTGATCCATCCTGTAAAGTAGACATAAATTACACATGCTTTAAACACTTACTGTTTGGCTATGGATTATATTTAATGAAAGCTGCAATACTTGCTTAAAAGGAGTAAGGAGCAGAGGCAGATACGCAATACAGATACAATTTCTAACACAGTAAGCACAGACTGCCAATAGTGAAAGGTAAATACTACGAGACATATGTCAAAGAACCACAAACATTTATCTTTAAGTAATGCCTAGTACACTGATGAGTTTCATTCTGAACAGTCTCTAGAGAATGTATCATTTTTCTCCTATAGAAAATCTGATTTATACAAATTGAATGAAAAATTCCCCTGGTAGCATTATTACACAGCAAGCTGTGAGATACAGTGTCCTTGAGGAAAAGGTTTTAAATAAAACACCCAGTATGTTTCAACATGCCCTCTTTAGAAGAGGAATGCAACCCCTCCAAGCGGAATCAGAAGAGATATTTGTAGGAGCATTAGTGTCAAAAGTGCATAATAACAATAGTGAAATTCTGAGCTATTGAAGTGAGATATTTGCCATTCACTAAGATGGGGCTGAGACTTCATTCAGAAGAGGCAAAGGGAATGAAATTAAAAGTATCATCTTTCAATGTTCTAGCAGTTTTTAGAACAAAATCTAAGTGTTTTCTTTAGTCTTAGAAAGAAATAGTTCCTCTATAAAAAAAACTTGAAAAGCTATTATAAAAGAATTGTATACCTATATCATATATTATTCTTTCAAGTTACAATAATGTTACATACAGTGTATTGTATATATTACACCACATTATAATAATATATTATAGCAGCATCTATGTTGTTTGTATATTTATTAATATAGTATATATTTATATTGCTAAAACCCAGTATTTGTTAACCCAATGAATCAAACCAATTTTTCTATATCTTTTGAAAAATCAGTAAGAATCAGGAGAAGTATCATGAATTAAAAAAAATACAATCTGTTGCTGTTTTCTTACTAATTTTTACCATTTACAGAGATTGTTTCTTTAAACATTGCAGAAATATTTTAGGATAGCGGTTTTTAGAGTTCCGATGCTGAAATTTGTAATAAATGAAGATGATCAGAGGGCTGGAGCACCTCTCCTATGAAGAAAAGAGAGAGTTGGGGCTGTTCAGCCTGGAGAAGAGAAGGCTCCGAGGAGACTTTATAGTGGCCTTCCAGTACCTCAAGGGGGCCTACAATAAAGCTGGGGAGGGACTGTTCAGTAGGGCCTGTTGTGACAGGACTAGGCGTAATGGTTTTAAAATAGAGGGAGGTAGATTTAAATTAGATATTAGGAAAAAAATTTTTACACTGAGGGTTGTGGAACACTGGCACAGGTTGCCCAGAGAGGTGGTGGATGCCACATCCCTGGAAACGTTCCAGGCCAGGTTGGATGAGGCTCTGAGCAACCTGATCTGGTTGGAGATGTCCCTGCCCCTTGCAGGGGAGTTGGACTAGGTGGCCTTTGAAGGTCACTTCCAACCCTAACCATTCTATGATTCTATAAATACACATGTAGCGATATATACTTCACTGTACAACGTAAATGAATTGTTAAGCCAGTCTCTTTCAGGAACCTCAAGCGGCAGTCCTAAAATATTTTATACTTTTGAAGGGAAAATTTCACAGAGAGCTGGTAAGCTCCAGCCCTGATTTAAGTAGTGCCAGTTGAGCAACTCTGCAGTGGACTTGTTCTTTCCAGAATCTAGCCTTCATATCCCATAGAGCTAGACATTTCACAGACATAATGCTAGGAAAAAGTGGAAAAAAAGACCTTCTTGCGTACAGGAAGACAGTGAGTTCCAGTCTCCTCATTGGTAAGATTACATGGATTTACACTTTATGAATATGAAGTTGGTACTAATTGAGGCAAAATTAATTTTGGATACATCTTAAAATCAGAGGAGGAAGGCCATTTACCTGGTGGCAAGGATTGCTGTCATATGAAATACCCTGTTCAAAAACAAACAAACCAAAAGGTAAATGCCCAAATTTTCATTTTCTTGCAAAGTAATTAGCTTTCTTGAAATTGCTTATGTGAGAATTAATGCAACAAAACTCAGCATAAAACTTTACAGAGGATGAGTTTAATTTAATTTAACCCTTTAAGTCTGTGGCTTTACCCTCTGTCACTCCCACACCCACATACGCACAAGCACCAAGGCGCATGCACACGCATGATCAAAGCAGGTGCCGCATGGAAAGTGAGGTAGGCTGGTAATCGATATCTCTCTGTATCATCCTAGTTCCTCTTGATTGGTAAAGATGAACTGGGTTGGGTTGTTTTTTGGTTTTGGTTGTTTTGGTTTTTGAGGGGTTTTTTTGGACAGTCCTTTTAGGAATCAGCAGTTACTGCTGTGTGACTATCTACCTCAGAATCTTGCTAGATTCACCCATCATAGATCTGAGGCAAGGCTGCTGCCCAATGCCCTTCATTTCCGTGTTTTAGGTATATTTTGGCCACAGCCAATCTTCCTCTTGATATAATAGTTTGAGAAACAGTATGCACAATGAGTTCTACCTCGGTTGTCACCCTTCCATTATTAAAGCACGGGTGTTCTGTTGATAAGTCAATTTGTGACACAGCTTTGCTGGAAGTAACACATTCTTCAGTGTTTATCAGTTTAATTGCTGTTAACTGTGTCCTTGTACAGCTTCTTATGATGTCTTCATGTGCATTTCCACTTGTACTTAACTCATACCAATCCTAATATTTCTGCTAAAAATGTCTTATACTTCTCTCTTATTCTCATTGCTCATATATTTATTTGGGCATAGATTTACTATTATGGTCTCACCCATGACCCTTTCACCTGGGACGTCATCACTGTAGGCATACACAAGTTGAAATGGAACCAGGATGAACACTACTAATCTAATTCTTGTTCCACAGGAGCTACTCACTGATCATATTGCTTCCTATAGGAACTAAATGGAGCAACATCCAAAAATCATTCCCAAGTAAAGATTTTATCTGTTTACTGAGTAGACAGATGAATCACCACTTGTCCATCTTATGTATGTAACACTAGGTGGGAGAAGCCACTTCATTTTGATTTCAGTGACCAACAATATCACCCTTTCTTGACCTCTCTGCTAGATAACTCCATGTAATAATGAAAACAAAAGATTCCAACTAATTTATGGAAATACACATTACTACTACAAAGATAGCTGAGTCTAGTTTACAACTAGTTTGGAGAAAGAGGACTTACTTGTCCACAACCACTGCTGCCACCAGAAGCAGATCCACCCTGCTAGGAAAAAAAAAGAGAGGCTCAATAATCCAAATATTCCTTTTCTCCATTTAGGTGCCTGACTGCTTAAAAGGTAGAAGACCAGCTAGATCGTCCTATAAATTTTCCTATAAAGTAGTGTGTAAGCTGAATATAATAGTGCATCAAAAAGCTGACACCTACACACACTACTTTCTATCTGGGAAAGAGCCTATTTTTCCCAGACACATATGAAAAAAAGTTACTTCTAAAGAGAATTTACTATTTATGGCAAAAACCAAGCCACCAAATTCTCAATACATATATGGGAACATCACATATATGTTCTATACTAACTAATGACTGACTGATCCTTACCTGGCCATAGGAACTGCCACCTTGAGGTTGAGGTTGGTAGCCCTGTAAGAAAGGCAAGAACTTATTAGTAAACAAAGCCTTACTCTTAGCACAGCTGCAACAGAAAAGCCCATTTCCACTAGAAGTTCCTCGCTACTGTGTTCTTTTTCCTTCACGGTAATTCAGTGGTACAAACCAAAATCAAGGACCACTCCAAACAATACCAAGAAGGAAAAAACCCAACCAACAACCAAAGTCCATTTATAAGGCAGGCCCCTACAGAAAAACTCAATACATTTCAGCAAAAAAAGTCTTACCTGGCCATAGGACTGGCTGCCTTGGGAACCCTTTAAAGAAAGAGAAGATAATTATCACCTGTCTATAGGGAGCATAATGTTTATGCAAATACAGCTGCACAAGGGTTTCCCAAAAAGGCTCTTCCTGAGCCAAAGGAGACAGAACAGTACGCTAGCACCTGTGCAGCAGATTGTCCTATTCTCAGCAAAAGCCCTGAATCAAATTGAGATGCAGACTACCAAAGGAAACCTCACTCTCAGAAATCTGCCAGTCATGTTGGCCACAGAGAGATCAGTGAAGACCTTCCTACA
>JAAGAY010011841.1:0-35596 GCA_011801015.1 Ardeotis arabs
TTTTTTTTTTTTTTTTTTTTTTTTTACAAACCTAATATTTTTAGCTCACTATGGAACCCATTATTGGGAAATGCTTATGAGAGCTCAGATACTGTTTCTTATGTTTTTGAATACAATGTAAAGGATTTTACAGCAGATACAGGAAAATACATCTTAAATAATCAAAATCTGAAGGAGAAGAAAAAAGGAAAAATATTGAAGGGTTAATTAGTTGGTCTAAAATCTGACCTAGTATAACTTATATTTATTTTCTTCTGTGTTATGTCATAGAGTATACATGGTGCTGTGGTCTGGCTATTACTTTACCATTGCTTCACAATTTATTGTTTGAAAAATTACAGTAATTTCAGGAGTGGTTTGTGGTTCACAAAATACACTTGAAATACTTACTATAATTTTATTTTGTAGGGAAAATAAGGCATGTACATTTTTGAAGGAAACTTTTTTTTTTTGCTTACAATGAATGAAGCCTTTTCTCTATAGCATTTAAATAAAGATTGATTCTTATTTTATTGAATTAAGTATATGTGCCCTGAACATTATTCCAATTTTAAAGAAATACTTTAAAAAGCATCTATTAGAAATATGGGAAGAAAGATAATGCAAATATTACATGGATTTTATCTTCTGAGTTAATTTGCATGCTTGTTTTGGACACTAATAAGAATCAGAAGTTTACATCAGACTTTTTTGTTTGTTTGTTTATACACGGTTGTTACTGATGCTTTTGTGTTTAAAAAAGAGCTACTATTACAAAAACCCGTTGTTTGTTTGCAGGCATTTTATGCATTGAACTGTTTTGAACAAACTGATTTGTATCAATCAGTTCTTAAAATGTAGTGGAGGAAGTTTCTTCTTTCAGTGGGATTTGTAAGTTATAGTGGGCATTCCGCACAGCCTGATGATAATGGGCACGATATTCTGTAAGAGCAGGCACACACGTAACTGTTACTGTCGTGCATCTTTCTGCTGGGGCTTTGTGGTGGTTGGTTCTGACTTCAGGTTTTGTCCCTTATGTGGAGAACTTTGAAACAATACAAATAAAATGTTAATCATTGAAATTACATGAGAGAATTTGTTATGCTCTCAAGCCTCTTTCATTAGCACACTTGGAGGCAGAGGAAGATTATATTGACGCATTTCCTATTATTGTTACCGGTGCTTAAGTACCAAGTCTCTGGCAGAACAACTGCCTAGGTGTCTGATCTTGCAAAGGTAACTGTTTGACTGAGGCTGTTACCAGTGAGATATTGTTGTTGATTAAACACAAATGTGTATTGTAACAAAAAATACTTCCTTATTGGAATTTATAAGCAAGAAGATAGTTGTAATGCATATAAACTGAAACTCTTGAATAGTTTCTTGAATAGTGAGTTGTTTGGAATTAAGTTTCTTACCTCTCTTAAGACTATGAACCGAACTATTAGATTGCCTGCTGATTGCATGCTGTGTTTTCAGCTTTAAATTGCTATTACAGTAGCTCTGAGAGTCCCTAACTGAGAGCAGAGCTAGATATCCTTTGTGGAGCATTTGAACTTTTAACTAAGCAAGACATGTAAAGATGCAAGATGAAATCCTGATTTTACTGAAACAGGCTGCAGAGTTATGGTTGATTTAATCGAATAAAAGATTTTTGCAGAAAATTCTGAGCAGAGTGAAAGTTTGGTGCTCATTGCTTGTTCCACGTTTTATCTGGTGAGTGAGAGTGAGGATGAAGGCTTGAATAAGAGAGCACTAAAAGAGAAGTCTTCTGAAGTGCTTTTCTTATTAAGGTACCGTTCCTGTTTGTTTGTAAGAAGTGAACTGAATTCGTTGGGACTATTCATACATTGTTGAATTAGGTCCTAAGAGAGAGCATTCGCAGAAACTTCTGATACACGAGAAGGAATTATGAGTAAGGACATTTCTAATTGGTGTTATTTATTCATGTTCCCAGAGATATTCTGTACCCTAAACCAAAATAATTCTATAAATATTTATGTGTAACAGTTGTTGGGTAAAACTTGCAGTTTTTCGAAAAAGTGTAGTTTTGAAAACATGTACGAGTTGTAGCAATTAACCTACATGCACATCCATAATTCTAGAAAATGGACAGCGTATTACATTCAAAGACTGGATCTGATAGACTCAAATTGCTTAAAACATCAGTTATTGAAGATGTCCCCCTGGGACTTTGAGAAACCATTTAACAGATGAAAGTACATTTTGAAAAGTTTGACCTTACAGGCAATCATAAAATGAATCAAAACAGTTCTTTCCTCCCCTGAAATGTAGAGAGCCCATCTGTATCTAATCCAGTAATTATAGACTGAGTTCAATTACCTTTTCAAACTTGGAGCAGACTGGAGACTAGGCAGTGAACAAACATAGGGTTTTGTCTAGACCTCAATTGACCACAGTCTAAAACTTAAATTTATATCTACTTTTATTTTTAGCTTCATGTGATAGTTTTTAAAGGATTTATTTTGCTACTTAGTTGCTAGATCATGAAAGTTTTTACTTCTTGAGGTAGTGTTTATGGCTACATTTTTATCCCAGTGAAGTTAATAAAATGACACCAAGTCCCAGGAGTTTACTGGATAAAACATTTTAAATGTAACAAAAGTGGGTTAACCAGCTCTTTGAGTCTTTAATATTGCTACAATTAAATTATGAAAGAACCTGAACAAAATCATGCAATTTATTCTCTGTGCTCACATCCGTATATTTAATGTTCAGATTAAAAACACCAAAAAAGTTGATATTTTTTGCTCTTTCAGAAAAATGAACCCCAAACCTTTCTGACTACAGTATTGCCAGTAGTTGACACAGACTAGAAACTATGCTGAAAATAGATTTTTGACTATTTTATTAACTTATTTCAGTTAGAGCAAACGGACTATCCATTCAGCCATACAGACAGTGTTAAAGAATACGTACACAGCTACAAGTTGTAGCAGCTAGTATCGGTTATCCCTTTGGCTGCCAAGTTGAAGCCCAGGCATCTTTTCGTATTTTCCCACAAAAGAAACAAACCACGTAATACGCATCTTGCTGAGAAGTATCTTGCCCTGTGTTCACTGTCTGACAGAACAACTTTGCCAAAGTTCCTTATTACAATGGTTTATGTGCTTGAAAAGCGTTCTTTGTAATAAAGATGTGTGTTGTTTGCAGAAACCAACTGCAGTGTGCAAGACTTTTGTTGTAACAATACTGCATTTCCTATCTCTTGGGTAGCAGTGGAGGAGCAATGATTAAGGACAGAAAAAACACTGTATTTTTAACTTTTAATTGTGCAGTGTGCTTTTGATAGAATGACTTCTCTTGGCAAGTGAAGGCTATGATGATTGGTGTATTTGGTTTAACTTACTGATTCTTAATAGTAATCAGTATTTTGTAGCAGTTGCTGTAATTAGTTAGGAATGTGGTTCATGATGACTTCCATGTCAACATGTATTTAGCAAGTAAGGCATACTGTTCCAATGAGTAGTAAATTTGATGTGACAAGCAGGGATCTTTTGATGTTTAATTGGTTTTCCTTGTAACACTTGAGAAAAAAATGACCTAATTAAATATTGCATAACTGTAAAGCTGAGAGGCCCAAGAGACTGTATGGATTATTCTGAAGGTATTTTATCTTTACATTTTATAAGCATGGGAAAGTTCTCTAATATTTGGGTTTTTTTGGTTTTGTGGGATTTTTTTTTTGTAGTGTATAGTATTTTTCTGGATGAATCATAGTGTTCTGAAAAGATAATAATGAAATATATAAAATTCTTTTAATAACCGTAATTTTAAAGCAGAATTGGGAATAGTGTATGATAAGGAACCATAGTAGTCTTTGGTGTATAACATCAGTCTGGTTTGTTTGTTTGTTTCTTTCAAAAAAATGACTGTCATGCACTCAGAAGTCAGGAAATCCAGTCTTTAATTTCAGCACTTTGTCAAAATCCTATTTACAAAAGTACTGGGAACTTCTTGTTTCTGCTCTGCCTTAACTGCACATCAGGAGCTAAGAAGACCTTTCAGTTGTTGCTAATGGCGAATGTCATAATTTGTTGTACAATCATATTTGTATTAGTAGATTTATTGTAGAAGATAGGACCATACACTGTCTAAAAACATTGACCACTTCCAATAAGCCCCTTAGCACTTTTTTGTCTCCTGTTTACCATAATGGCCATAGGAAATAAACAGTTTACCTGGAAATTCTGGTAAAGTTTATGCTGCCATTCAATGCACCACCGGGTTTTGTAATTGAAAGTAAGGATAGTTCATACAAATTTCTAAATTTTTAATTTATGTAATAAAATTGTGTTATAGGATCACTGGAAAAGGCTACTACATCCAGGATGCTTAATCTGTTGCTTGTGCTCCAAATCATTTTATAGGGCTTCTGCGTTGCACAGAACTTCAGAAACTACAGCATTTCAGACCAACAGCTAAAATGACTATGTTCTGAGAGTAAACTAGGGCAGTGCCTTTAGTTTGTAGGTTACCTGAAATGAGAAGTCTACATTTTGCACTGTGTTTAGTCTAATCTGGATCATTTTAATTC
Source organism: Ardeotis arabs (assembly GCA_011801015.1). NCBI lineage: Eukaryota > Metazoa > Chordata > Aves > Otidiformes > Otididae > Ardeotis > Ardeotis arabs. Next base: position 4,538 of record JAAGAY010011841.1, read on the forward strand.
TAAGGTGTAGTAACAGTCCTCCTCTCACCCCAAATGCTAAGGCTACTAACAGTAATTGTTAAAAGAGTAATGCTTGCTACAATAGACAAAAATTGTGTTACAGAAAAAATGGAAAAATGACTGTTTCATGTATCTCTCAAGATTTTTCATGACTTTATCAACTCTCTGATTGTGCCAAGTGAGGGTTGGTTGCTACCATTCCACCTCTTTGCTCAGTAGCAAAAGGAGTGAGTTTGTTTTGTGACTATTGCAAGAAACTACAGAATTTCAGTCCAATTCAGCTACGACTGCCCAATAGATTTTCTGCTATGTGTATTGCATACAATTTGTATTCGTAATGTGAAAGAAAAACAGTCAGTGCTATTTAAAAAAAAAACAACAAAAAACAAAAACAGCTGTGTTTTTTTGGTTTAATGGAAAGGGAAATTTTGAAAGTGAAAGTATTTCTTTTGTGCTTCAGTGGATATTTTTGTGTTGACTGTTTTCAAACCAGATTACTTAAGTCAGCTCTTACAATTTCAATGTACATCCTCTGCCTTGGAGCATGTGCTCTGAGCCAGCCGGAGAGTATGCATCTTTCAACTGTCTCTGTTCAATCAAATGCATTTAATTTTCCTTGTAGGATCATTTTTAAATCTAAAGGGTTTATTAACTATATCATAATCCCTGGACTCTGGCAAAAAATAGTGGGTCTTCAGGAGTCACCTCACTTTCTCCTTTTTCACTCATTTAAAAGGAGTAGCTTTCTTTTACCCTCGTTTGTTACTTCCAACTCTTACTCTTTTTGATGATGTGTGCTTTTGTTTCTGGCTCTGTGTGTCATATTTCGTCATACCTCTCTGTTGGAATCTTTCTCACAATTTTAGTGTCATTGATTTCTTATTGCTGGTATTTTCTTCTTTGTTTACGCTCCATTTAATTCCTTTGTTACTGTACTTGTTTCTTAATTTTTCTACCAGCATATATTACAGAATTAGTAGTTGCTTGTTTATTTAAATGATAAATTTTAACTGCAGGAAGATGGTAAACTTCCATTTTAAAATGGAAAATTTTAACTGCAGGCAGAATAAATTAATTGCCCACAAATATGTGGGCAGTTGTTTGTATGTCAGTTGTTTTGCTTTCTTTCTGCAACAGAAGGCAGGCTTATTCTTTCTTGCTGTCTTACTTTATCTTGTAAGACAAAGAAATTAAAAGGGCAGTCCACATGAACCTCTAACCTATATAATTTATTTTTCCTTTGTCTTTTCCATCTCTTGTCCAGCTCTTGATTTTTGGACTTTTTCCTCTTCCTGACTCCATTCATATAATTAATTATATTAATAACTGTACTAATTAAGCAATAAAAAGATGCAGAGAGTCAGTATAGCTGTGCTTTTTTTTTATTTTCTAAAGTGCAAATTTCTCAAATCAGTTTAAAAGAATTATGCTGAGTTACTTAAACTTCATGAAGAGTCACAGTTCAGCTAATTTGGTACAGTGCAACTGAATATAACTAAACAAAGTTACATTAGTGAAACTTTCTATTTAGATGACAGTTTTTTATTTTCCCTCGCTGTTTTTTTATCAATAGACATTTTTGTCTGCCACTTCCATGATTATTGACGCTGTAGTCATGTCAGATAGACACTTGAGTTGCTTATTGCAGAAGCAGTGTTTGAATAGTTATGAAGGGGACTGAAGAACATTCAGGACAAAAAAGAAAATACCTTCAAACTGGTTTGAATATCATGATGTTCAGTATCTGCACTGCTGCTATACAGTTATACAGCTATACAGTGTACTGTACAGCAATGTACTCTTCCATTGGTATAACGTTAGAGTTGCAAGCATTTGAAATTATTGTGTAATATTGTGGGGAAAAATTATAATTTGGGGATGCTCTAGTTCTAATGCTGATGTGCCAAGGAATAAAAAACGCTATTAAAAACCTGAGGCCGTGTTAACTCTCTTTGCTAGCATATATAAAGAGCATTCAGTGTTTTGTTTAGGCTATTTTGAACACTTTCAAGGAGGATATTTTACATCCTTATAGATTTAGGCTGAGAGAGTTGGGGCTGTTCAGCCTGGAGAAGAGGAGGCTCTGGGGAGACCTTATAGCGGTCTTCCAGTACCTCAAAGGTGCCTACAAGGAAGATGGGGAGAGGCTGTTCAGTAGGGCCTGTTGTGACAGGACAAGGGGTAACGGTTTCAAAATAGAGGGGGGTAGATTTAGATTGGATATTAGGAAAAAATTTTTACAATGAGGGTGGTGAAGCACTGGGACAGGCTGCCCAGAGAGGTGGTGGATGGCCCATACCTGGAAACGTTCAAGGCCAGGCTGGACGGGGCTCTGAGCAACCTGATCTGGTTGGAGATGTCCTTGCTCCTTGCAGGGGGGTTGGACTAGATGACCTTTAAAGGTCTCTTCTAACCCTAGCCATTCTATGATTTAATTATTGGTTTGGGGATTTGTTTCTTTCCCCTATTGAGTGTTTGTGGTGTTTGTGTTTTTTTTATGACCCTAAATAATGGTCCCATTCTTCCAAGCGCATGCTAGCTCTTGTGTCTCTGGTATCTGTCTCCCATTGCACTGAAAATATAGTTATTGCTTTAGCCAGGATGCGTCCCATGCCCTTCTGCTACCATTTTTATTCTCTATTCCATCTCCAGTTGTTCCCTTCCTTCACTTTTCATGGTTGCTCTTATTTTTTCATCTGTATGCCACAGTGAGCTTTACCAGCTCCTGTGCCATGTACTCATGAAGTCAGATACCTGCTTGACAATTACCGTGTAATCTTGACCAGTCTCCTTATGGTAAATTCTCTTCCCAGTACTAAGCTTTCATGTTGTAATTCTGCCTCACAGCCTTTGAATTTTCATCTTGAAGTTGCTAGGGAGATAGCAACTTTCCCAGTGGGAAGCTACCACATGTTTACCTTTCTCTCTTCCTAAGTGCATCCTGCCAGCGTGTGGGCAGAATACCGAAATACTAATTAAATATATTTCAGTAATACTGACTCATCTGTAATGCAGAGCAGAGCTGTGGAACAGTGGTATGACATCTGTAAATATGTTTGTAACCTAAATAAAAACTGGAAAACGTAGTATCACCTCTGAGAGACTGTTCTCAGAATTCGTGTAAGAGCTGTAAAACACTGGTGTGGCAAATTGCACACAAAGTTACTCTAACTTTGAGTGAAAATTGTGTACAAACCAGTATCTATGTTGCAATAGATACTCCTGTTTCGACATACTCATATCTGCTGAAACACAAGTGGTCTTTTATCCAGTTGTTTTTTTATTTCCCCTTACAATGCAGTAGCATTTAGCTACTGCAGCCAAATCTCAACAGTCTAGTTGTTATGGCAAAAGACAGAGAGGTAACATTGATTTCTTCACTGTGTACAGGTTGGTGAGGCACAATGAAACTACTTGATGGACACAGAATCTTGACATAAAGCTTCATAGTAACTCTTACGGCTTTGTTTATAAGTACAATCCCTTTCCTCTGACTGGAAGTTAACATGCTCTTATCTCGCTATACTTAGGTGCTGGATAACTGAAATGTCCTCTCTCTGTCAAGTGCTTGTCAACATAAATTTGTCAGTAAATATAAGATGTGGCAGTGTGTGTTTCACCATCTTGCTTCCTAAGATTGTCTCCCAGCTGGCTGGGCACTCCGTTGTATTTATAGTCACTTACTAATTTCAGAATGGAGACTGTGTTGCTTTCCAGAGCAACCATGAAGATAACTCTGTAGTTTACAGCCCTTTCATCTTGGAGGCCCTTTGGAGTTGGGTACTGCCTGAAGCCTCAGGCTTGATGCAGCAGTGTACGGTGGTGGTATGTCTCAGTGCAGATACTGTTCCCTTTTATTTCAGCCAGCCCTGTTCTTTCCTCTTCTTGTGTGTCTGTGCTAAGTGCTTGCCTTAGTTTTTTTGGCTTGTTTCTGTGTTCTCTCCCTATTTGTACATTGCATATTTTCTTTTCTGTGGATGCTTACTATGAAAAAGCTACCCACTACATTCGGTTGTGGGTTTGTATGAGTGAGGCTTCGTAGAGACAGACATAATACTTTCAGAATTGAGAATACATTGCGGGGAGAGATAGCCTAGTACAGTAAACAAGAGATGGGAATTGACTTGTATTTTCAGGTGTCTTGTATGGCCTTGCAAAGTTAACTTCATTGAGTCTCTTCTTTCCCTTTGTATTAACAATCCAAGTGTTTGTATGTCCATGTGAGCCTTGAGTTTGGCTCAGTCTCCTAGATCATTCTCCATTATGGGCTGGGATAAGAGAAGGAGACCAGAAGCTTGTATCTCCCACGATAGCATTGGTTAAGATGATATATATCAGTGTGTCTTATTACACAGTAGCTTAACTCACCCCAATCATATACAGGTTTCTTTCCAACTAATAATAGTGACATTGCAAAAGCAAGCATTGATTTGAGCCAGTATGCTCTATGCTAAATGTGTGCAATTTTGATGTATATTTGCCACTGCTGCTAAGCAGCATTGCTAGATGCAGAGGCTTTCGTAAATCTCTCTTTGAGGTGCTGGTGAGAGGAACATAAAGTATGTTTAATGTCATCGGGCTTTGGATGTAGCTGGAAGAAATAGATTTTTTTTTTTTTTCCTGGGAGGGTATATGTGTGTGAAGGAGGGAGTGGGTGGAAGATAACAGGAGCACACAATTTACCTTTTCTGCAAGACAGGAGAAGGTTGCTTTGCTGGGAAGTTGCCTACATTTTCTGTTTGAGAGAGATGGCTTTGGAGGGAACTCAAGTAAAACATTGTCAGTGTGCAATTGCATTACCTTTGTTTCCTTGATGGCAGAAGTTAAAGCTGTTACTCAAACACTTTGGTTTCTGACTGTGAGCGAAGAGCCAGGTTCAGCTTTTGCTGAAATGAGGTTTTACAGGGAGATCTATGGACAAATTGGAGTAAAGCAGTAATGCTACAGATTGTAGTCTGGTTGGATTGATAGGGACATCCTCAAACTGTTCATACACTGGGGTGGAGAATGTCATGGTTTTATGTATTGGCAACAGAAACCTACTCTTTGAAATCAGTGCTTTTGGAAGAGCTGCCCTTCCCCATTCAGCTGTTCACCTCCTTCTTTAAAAGACCCTCAGTTAAGGAGGTAAGGGCAATGCCATTCTGGAAACTCATCTCTTTATCACAGACAGTGAGGAAAAAAGAATAAAATTGGAATAATTTTAAATTGGAGTAATTTTAAGTTGGAATAGTTTTAAATTACGGGAAACACTATGTTTTTCAGCTGCAAGTATCATAGCAGCTTGCTGGTTTCCAAATAGCAAAGCCAGACAGTGAGTCACCCCATGTAGAGGGCCTTCATGAGGGCTTCAGAGTTGGTACTGTGGCTTATGAAGTGTTACTGTCTTTTTAGAAACTTCTGGTTTTTAAGCAGCTTAATTTTCTTTGTTTCTCTTGTTCAGTTAGATATCTGTCATCATATAATGGAATAATTTGGTTTAGAGTATAGAGTTTACAGTTTAGCTTTCCAGCTGTAAATAAGGCTGAATTTTTTTGAAATTTTTTTTTCCTGATATTGTCTGATCATTTCTTGTGGATATGATTGAGGGAGGCATAGAAGACAACCTTATATACAGGTAATGTAGCAGCTAGAAGTGCTACACAATAGTTTATAATAATACATATGGGAATTAGAGAAATGATCTGTTAGGTTATATTTCTTTTGGTAAAGATTCCTTCTCCTATATACTTGTACTTTTTCACAACTTCTGTTAGATTTATGTGGCTGTTATGGGTATTGCCATAGGAAACTATTTCAGTCTGTTGTGATGTGAAAAATTTTCTAGGTTTTGGGCTATGATTTCTTGTTTTGTTGTCGTATTTTGAAGCATATCAGTGTTTTCTCATGTGAACTTTAGGTTCTTTTCCTTGCTTTTTGAAAATACAGCAAATGCCAATGCTCTTTTTTTCTCTTACTTAACTGAGCTATAAATATTTAATTATTTTAATCCTGAAGTTCTTTATGCATTATCATTGGTTTTGAGGGTTTGCATGCTGGACTGTTTCATGGAACCTTTTAAATACTCTTAGTCTGTAGGAAACACTGTTTTTTTTCCTGAGCATAATGGGGGGTTTTTTGTTTGTTTTTTTTTTGTTTTGTTTTTGTCTTTTTTTTTTTTTTAGCTATGCTGACATATAAAAATGTTTCCCAGTTTATGATTTTTTTTTTTCCTTCTCTGTTATTCCCAAACTTTTTTTTATTAAAAACTCATAAAAAATTTTCTGTTGTCTTCTTGTTGGCCTCACAATGTCATAGCAGTTTCTCATGATTGCTTATATCATTAAATATGTTGTATTTAACTTCAGCTTCTTTAATCCTAAAAGTCTTTAACATTTTTTTCTTACTGATTGACATCTATCTCGAGTAAAATTAAAATACTCAGAAATCTGAATGCTTTGTTCAGATTGGTTAAGTGAGTATGATTAAGTCATAAGAAGCAGCCCATCAAGTAAAATCTCATGACTGCATACAAAGCTGTCTGTTGAATTAAAAAACCAGAAATCCAACTTTAATTTGCAATACCAGTATTCTGATTTTCATTAAATAAAATATGTTTTGCTCTATTTTGTTTAAACTCAATATTAATTTCTATGGTTACAGGGGATATAAATCTCTAGATTGCTTTTAAAAGAGATTGTTTATTCAGAACAGGACTGACAGTCTCTCCTTAAGAGAAGCTATTATTTAATTTTATTTTTCTAAGTTTAAATGCTTAAAAAATATTTGTAATGATACCCCAAAGGCATCATAAAAATGTAAAAATAATTATACTCTAAAATTACCAAAATTGCAGGAAATGGACATTTAAAAAAAATCTTACTGAGATTCATGGCTGAGAGAAAGTGAGAAAGGAAAAGTGCCTTACTTCACAACTTAAATTCTTGTCAAGAGTTTCTGCTTTCAGTGATTAAAAATATGCTTTTGAATTGTCAGCATTACTCAGATGCAAAAAAATAGCATTGATTCAATTACAGCTAAAGCTTACTGCTCCCACATTCTGCAGGCACTTTCTCGGGAGAAATTTCTGCGCGACTGTCTACTGGAATTTTTTCAAGTAGAACTTGCTCTCCCTAATGGTTGAGGGGGACCATTTTTTTCATAGGCCAAACCAGCTGGCAAATACAAAGTTGGGTAGATCAAAACCAACATGAACAGAATTTTGTGGTGAACAAATACAAGAGTCCAGAGACGCTTGTTCGTGCCACATCATGTGTTACCTTGGGAAGCTAATGGTCGTTTGGTAGTTAATAGAAATATGACAGAGCAATGTACTCTAAGGGAAAGGATTTTTCAGAGGCATTACGTCTAGGCTTCGTTCCTAAGATTTAGGGGAGATGATCCAGGTCTTGGGATTTCCTGTTATGTGAGGTGGGAGCTGGGAGGGGAAAGGGCCCTTTGTGTTAATTTTTCTGCTGATACCGTAAAGCACTTGGATGAAAATCTTAATGTGTACAGAATTAGCTTCTTTTCAGTATATTTATTTATTTGCTTTTGTGCCTGATGTATATGTGTTCTTTAGATAAGGAAGCATAAACTTCTCATTTCCAACTGGGTGTTTGCTTGGTCCAGCCCAGTGTTTTAATGGGGGAGAAACATTATTTGGCATAAATGCTAGAGCAGTCACTGAAGTAATATTTCATCTGTGTAATACAAAGAAAGGTGTTGAAACTTAATGAAAGGGGTTTTGCACTGAGAACACTATTGTACTGATGATGAAAATGCAGAAAAATACTTGAACACTGAAGCAGAATGGTGTTTGTCCCCAGGAATTGTATTTGACAGAGTGGTAGGGTTTTGAGATGGAGTAAGTGCTGTGTCAGTTTGTGCTGTATCACTGTATAGGTGTGTTAGTGTCAATACACGGAAAATGTAGAACCTTGCATGACAAGGGCCTGGCAGAGGAGCGTGGGACCGTGGCGTGAGCAAAGGAAGCTCCGGTCCAGCCACAGCCTCAGCAGAGAGCGCGCCAGCACAGCTGGTGCCGCAGGCTCAGCTGCTCTGTGCCCTGTGATGGCTTCCGCTGAAGTGGGGTCAGCTTAGTCCCAAAGTGAGCACAGACACGTGTAACTCTCCGTGAACTGCACTGCAAAAACTTGGGTTCTGAATCTCATAATGACGGTCAGACAGAGTAACCTCTTATTACTGTGTACTTGTTAAATGAGACTGGAAATCTCTTTATATCGTAAACCGTCTTTGCGTCAAGAAAACATAGTACCAAATGGGTTCAGACTGTGAGAACAAGGGACAAGAAAAATATCTCTTACAGAAAGACACAAGCAAAGTTGAATGCAGTTACTAAAAGGCTGTAAATAGAGTATTTTGAACAGCAATGGTAAAGGCCAATTATTGCAAATATTTGTTTTGACCAATTTACTTTTATCTCTAAACCAAAACATTCCCTACAGTTGTTGTGGGGTTTATATTTTAGTCAATGAGGTTTTGGATGATTGTGTAAATATATAAATGTTAAAGAAAGTTATGATTAGAGTTGGACAATAAACAAGAAAAAGGGAAATAGTAGGTTTTATTAAAATCAGATGTTGCTTTTTTATTGAAACTATTTGTTGCTGCAGAGAATAAGTGAAGAATGGTTACTAAAAACATTTAGCATGATGTTACATTGTAGAAAGCCTACTGTTAATTTTTTCTGGAGGTCACCTCATGTTCCTGTTAACTCTCTACAGACCATTTTCAGAATATTTAGATGTGCTTCTGTACGTGCAGGTATCAAACAGCGTGTCCCCACAAGACCTAAGAAGACAGTGACAAAATTAACACCAACCTCTATATCTTAAATTCTAACTGTATTGCAGTTTTCTAGTTCAGAACTGAAATTCAGTATTTATAAGTAATTATCCTATAAAATATTTTTTCTATATTTATTAATACATTATATACAAAACATCAAAATACTTTTCAGAATGTACAGTATGCTTTAGGATAATTTCAATCTGAAAAAAAAAGTCAATGGCTTCAAAATAATTTTTCTATACAGTTGGAGTTTGCTGTAGGTGCCATACACAATTTTAAAACATACAGCAATCTCATCCCCAAATAACACTGCAGTGAAACCTTCATCTGGTGATAATATTGGGTATTTTCAGTCTTTATTGTGGTCAGTGGGGAACTGGAACTTTCAAACTCTTAAGTCTTAGTTTTGCTTTACTTTTATTAGAAGAGTATTAAATGAAAAATGGTTTGCGATTATGTCAAAAATTAAAAAAAAAAAAAAACAAAAAAAAAACAAAAAAAAAAACCCAAAACCAACAACAACAACAAAAAACCCAAACCTCTTAATCGTGCACTTGACCAAATCTTATACCAACTCTGGATTATTTTTAAGGAAAGCATGGTAAGATGAAATGTGAGGCTTTTAGGCTGATATGATAGTGATTTATTTGCAATTAAATTTTCCACTTTGTATAATAAACAGTGAATAAAAAATCAAAATAACCAAGTGCAGATGTAAAGTGCACTTTAGAGGCTAAATATTTAAAATTTGAACTAACAGTAGCGAAAATTTGAGACACAATTGTTGAACTGTAGGCAGTATTTATAAATACATGGTAAGTGAAGCAGGAATTAAAGAAAAAAATCAGCTTGCTTTTAAAGGAAATATTTTTTTTTTTTTTTACTATGCAAGACAGTGCATTTTTGCTCTTTTGGTTTTGCCAGTTTGATGTTATGCAAAAGGAAGCATTTTCTGCTCCAGACCAGGTGTTAGGAAATTTGCTTTGCTTCTTACTGCAGTTTAGAGGTTTCTTAATCAGTTTATTAGTGATCACTGAATACTGCTTGTGGTATTCTGCAAACAGATTTTATCTTCCAATATCCCACAATGGCTAATGCAAATTTTTGCAATGATTCCTCAAAATTTTACTTTGGTTTTACAAAAAAAAAAAGTGTTACTTTAAATTAGAAAAATACTGATAATATTACACATTTTACTTCTTAAATATTTAAAAAGTTTTGTGCCATCTTTACCTTGAAGCGTGAAAACACCTCAGTCTTCATTTTCACAGCTTTTAATTCAGTTTATTCAATTTTGAATGTTCTTGTCCCATTTACTGCATATTTTATTAATACAACGCCCCCATTCTTGGTTATGTTAATCCCTTTGTTCTGAATGCAAGGCTACTAATAAATTGCAATTAAAATGTTTCCAACAGCCCGTTGCTGCTGCTGTAACGTAGAAGCTGATGCAAAGCAGAAGCTGAACAAAGTCACAATTTTCCCAAGATTAGAGGTAGCCAGGCTGGCTGTCTCCTCGCTCCCCGCTTCCAGCGTTGGGCCACCCCCACGCCGCAGTTTAGATATTATTTGCTCTTTCGGGTTTCAGATTACGAGAGCAATTGATCGGCGTGACCTATTTTAGAAACTTTCACGTTTGCTGGGGAAACCTAAACCAAATGTATCCCCTCAAGAGACAAATCGGCTGAAAACTGGCCGGTTGAAGTCTGGAGGCAGCCAGTGCTCCTCTGCAATGAATTCTGGTAGGACAGCACCACCTCATGGCCTTCCGAGTCCTCACCATCCAAACCCTATAAACAACAGTTTTCACACTGAAATTCAGACCTAAAGCTTCACCTCTGAGTTAATCTATGCTTTTATTTAATTGGTTTAATCTTTGTTCCGTGTCACTGTGTCGGGGAATTATATCATTTCGTCTTTTGAAGGTTCCAGTTTCTGAAATGTAGCATCCAGGTAACTTGAAAAACAAAATCTTGTCTGTTCTTAGGAAACATCCTGCAGGAGCCTGTGCAAATTCAGTGGACTGACAGTGCTTAAAATATAACTTGGAAGGAAGCCGTGTGGGACCTGGCCTTTCATGTGTTATATGTTTAAAAGGTTCATAACTATCTAATCAAAGGTAGTTTGTAGTGGAAAACTTCTCCATAGGAGTAATCTCTGCATCAAAACTTTTCTAACTAGTCTTTGCCACCTGCAGTAGTTTAGGTAAGAGCCCAAGCTCTTAATTTTAAAATTTATTTAATAGAAATTTGATTTATGTTTATACTGTCCTGAATACTAAACTGTTCAGGTTTTATTCCAGACTTCTGAAAAAGTTTGCCTTCTTTACATGCACTAACCATTGAAAATTTTTTTTTTTTTAAATACAGTCTAGACATTGGAAACAATGTTTTCATAATAAAAACAAGTTCGTGGTTTTTTAACCAATTACTGTATCTCCTGCTAGTACTGATACTACTGTTTGGTTTTTTTTTTTTTGACTGGAAACATGTAGTCTTTGTATGTTGCCTAATGTCTTACTGAAATTCTTAATTTCTTCTGAAATAGGCAGTGGGTATGTTTGGGTTGACTGTGTGTTTAGAATCAAAAACATGATAGGTGTCTAGATATTAATACTGTTACAAATCTTAAATTTTCTGCTGTTTGCAGAGGGGATTGTAGAATGTAATCACCCTTTCACAGATCTGTAGGTGGGATCTGTTTAGATAAGACACATAAAGATTAGGCTTTTTGGACATACTGAAAAACCAAATAGAAAACTTTTTTTAGAAATTACTTATTTTTTAATTTTTATGGTTAAAATACTTCCTTCAGCAGTGCTTGTCAATGCTGCTGAATCAACAGTAAATGCCATGTCTCTTATGACTTTTGCATGAGCCTATTATATTTTGGGTTTAAGTATTTTTAAAGTTTCCTTTAACAAAGTACATCTTTTAACAATTCAGAGTGGCAGTACAGTGCAAAGTGTAACAGTCAATTTTATATGGTAGTAAATAGTTGCTTATTGTTCTGATGGAAGAGTAAGCTTGATAAAACGCTATGTTTGTTCAATGAAAATGACTATTCAGCGCTGTCGAATTTTCCCTACAATATGTCACGGGAACCTACTCCAATCATTTTAATCGTAAACAATGCTGCTGCTTCTTGCAGTGGGTTAAACGTATGCAAATTGGAACCTACTGTTTCATGAGTGATCAATTCTTTGTTGGGAGTGGAAAGAAATGTTGTATGTATTGCTAAGATACTGAAGGAAGCAGAGTCAGCAACTTTGTTCTAAAGTGCGTGCATCTTTTGAAGATGCTGCTTTGGAGGGAATGCTTTCCTGATTCTCCTGTTATTTAAAAATATAGCCTGCTCTAAAATCATAAGAAAAATCTCTAAATAGAAGAACATCTACCATTTTTAGTGAAGGCCCCAAGTATAAATAGAGCTGTGCGTGCCACCTGTGGTAGCAGATGGCAGCCATTCACAACTTCCCTTTGTGCTGGACCCGCATTATATGCGATATTTGCTTTCATGTTAAAACATGAAACTCTTATTAAAATAAGAGTTGTTTGAAAAATATACAGTGGCAACAAAATATAGATGTGTGCGTTAAAGAGGTAGTTTACAATGAAGATAAACTTTTTAAAGTGCAAACTGGAACTTGAAGTAACTTTTTAAAAGTTACATTACAGGCTTTAATGTGAATTTATAGTGTTTTTTTCACTTGCGTGATGCTGACGCTTTTGTTGCCACCAAGTGGATAACTGCTGCTGCTTCACTGTAGAGAATCAATTGGTTTTTCATGATCAGAACTACACTTGGGAGTTTTTAAATAACACTTGGAGTCTCCAGCTTTGGTACTTGAGCTTAGGAGGTTATCATGTTAAATTTCTTAAGTTGTAACTAAATATACCGCCTTTCATGGCAGATGTATCTTTTAGGAAGTTCCCTGCTGGTGCTATCCGGCTTCTACTCTCCCTTGTGCTGATACAGCTACTTGTGGAGCTGAAATGAAAGAAGCTGATTCTTTATGTTTGGTCTTAAGCATTATTAACTCCCATTTCCAGAAGAGTAATGTTTAAAAAAGTCATATCAGTATTTTGGTGTGTGGTATTGACCCTCAGGGGAGTGCCAGTGGGAATGGGAAAAGGGACACCTTGGAATTTTGTTGTCCTTCATTGTCTCCTTCGTTGTCAGGAGGAGTGTAACCGTCCATATTCTGGTACTGAACAGAAGCTCAAGAGCATGCTGTTAGTGTAACCATATAACTGATGTTGGCAATATTGGGAGGAAAGATATTTTTTCCCATGATTCTCATAAAAATGACAATTATATCTGGAAATTCAGTAGTGGTGTTCTCCATAAGGTGCATTTAGTCTTAATTTAGTGCAAGAGTGCTACAACTATGAAGGGTATTTCTCTACGGCCTCCTATCCCTTCAGGGAAAAAACAAAATAATTTCATTATTGCAAGGTTGAAGTAGAGACTTATTTCTCTGCTCCAGACTTTAAGAGAAGAAGAAAGCTAATTTCCAGAGGCACAGAATGAGAACTGTGACAGGAGGCCAATACTCAGATGTGTTTGTGCTTCATCTTCAAATTGCTTTCATCTATCCTTTTGAAGGCTGTGTCGACTGGTGGTATAATTGTTTTGAAAACAGGCACATACAGCAAATAAGAAGTTAAAGTTATGATGGATGGGTAAATGGAGTGGAAAAAAACAGAAATGCTGAAATGCAAGTGGGGTTTAAAATTGTTCTAGGTCTACTTGAAAGATTAGAGAAGATACAAAAAATTAGCCCAAAGGCAGTAAAAAGCAGGGGGAGAGAGAGAGAGAGAGAGGGAGACACTAACTGGCCAAAAAATCTCTTGTAGAAGGGAGGGCTTTGTAGAGATAAAGTCAGGTTTGCTGAAAATAACAATGAGTTAACCAATGGTATTAAAACCCCCTAAAGTTAAAAAAATATTCTTCAGCTATCTAAGTAAAAAGAGAATTAGCAAAAAAAAAAGTGGATTTGTCATGCAGTTAAGTATATGTGAAGACTAGTTTATGCATGGTCTCCAGACTAAAGTAATAAGGAAGAAGCCATGAACCAGCAGGGTAAAAGCAAGATATGTACTGGGAACCAGAGCATGGAATTGGAAATTTGTACAAAATCTCAGAACTGTAATGCAGTCAATATTGGTTATCAGATAATCTCTGGGTTGAGTTCAAACACAGTGGATTTGAGAAACCCACTGAAGGCAGCTATTTCTAATGAAAATACATTAAATTGAATATGGTACCATTTGATCAGAGGGAAGTGAATTTAATGCCTGTAATTAAGTCAGCAGAGTGAAACCAATAATAGCATCAGCAGGGTCTGACCCAAAAGTGGTCCAGGATTCAGAAAAGATTTTAAGGGGAAAAAGGTAAATAGGAGGCAAAGTACAATGCAGTACAGTTTGCTATCTTACTGAAAATAGATCGTGCCCAACCAACTTGGTGCTTTCAGAAAACCTCCTTTTCCTTCATAAGGTGACCTGGTGTCTGATGGTAAGGTGTACGACAAAGTGCTAACAGGAAATTTAGAGGACATCACCAGAGAAAATATTAACTGAGCAAGATGAATAAGCAGAAGCAATGCTTCAATGTTGAAAAAAGTGTTGGGCTGAAGAGAGATTAATAGTGGAATTACTTTTTGCATCCTGTAAAATAAGGACAGCATTAAATAATGAGTTTTAAAATCAATCCCAGAGTAAGATGGAACGGTAAAATTTACTGATGAGGGAATACCCAGAGGAAGGAGATGGAGGAGCATGATATATTACAGCAAGTGCTGAATGACTCTGAGGTCTGCAGTTGTGGGGAGAAGAAAGAAATTCAGCAGTAGAGTATGTATTTGGAGATCAAAACAAAGAATAAGCTCAAAATTAATAAATGAAAATGGTGGAAGAAAAGATATTTCCAGCTGAGTTACAAACTGACACCAGTGAATGCCCTTCTAGTCATCTGCATTGGGAAAGGATGGATGCAAACTGAAGCAAAGGGAAGTTACGGGTTACGCAACTTCAAAACTATCTTGTGAGAAGAAATGAAAAGCTTGGGGTCATTTGTCTGGGGCTACAGAAGTTAGAGGGAGATAAGATTACTGATGGTAAATTCAAATACATATGCAGGGAGCAGAGGGAAAGGACTGTTTTGAAACAAGAACAGTTGGATAGAAGTTGGTAATCAGTAAACCTGGAAATTTGATGGTTCTTATTCATAATAAGAGCAGTAGGATTCTAATAAAGCCATTTGGTTGGAATAGGGAGATGCTTTAGTACCTTTAGGCTGGAGCCTGTAGCTTTGTAAAGAGTGTATGGTGTGCCTCTGATAACCCCAGAATAATTGCAGGTTGATGACACTGGAGATATCTTCAAGATTTATATTTGTATAATTAGGGATATTTTGTATCTGCAGAAGATTAAGCATTGTATTCCGCCACACTCCCCCCCAAAAAAACTGTGGTTTTTTGAATACAATTCACATGCCTTGTTATGCTAGTGAGATCTTCTTTGTAAAAATTGTTTAATTTTGTTGATGTGATAATGACAGATTTAAAACTATGCCAGTAGTACACAGTAAGAAAGGCAAAAGAGCAATAGCAGCAGTGCAGGATCACAGAAGATGCTGTTAGAATTTGAGGGAAACTAGAACAAGAAGTCTCACTTCTGATGCAAATCTTGGGAACTGAGAGCTTGATGCGAGTATGGGCATAATGGTGTCATTCTAAATTCATGAAAATAGCTTTACAAATGAAGGAGAGGCAAAGTGGGGTCAGTGCAATTCAAACACACGATGACAATTTTAGCCTAAATAGAATGCTCTTTGTGACTAGATGAATTAATTACTGTAAGACCGTGTTCTTGCTTGTCATTCTAATTCTTTCTGCTTGTTAATCACTCCTAAATTGTAGCTATTGCAGTAATATTAAGATTTATTACTTATAAAGTTTTGCTAATCTCTTTTTGAGTTTAGTGTCTGTTCACATATTAATGTAAATGTTTTGAAATGTGTTTCTTACTTTACATTTCCACTCATTGTCCTCTATAGTACTTTCTTTCTGCCTATTAAGTATTATTGTTCTACTGAAACACTGTGTGACTGTTTTAAATGTTTTGCTTTCATAGTCAGGCTTAATTTACCTATTCAGCAAATTTCATGACATACCAACTCTGAGCTGAGAAGCTTATTAGTATACAAAAAATAAGTTCCAGTGGTGATAAGAAGGAACATCTGTAGAATAGTTTAGCTTATCCTTTGTGCCTCATTGATCTTGTAGGGATTTCATTATTTCCCTTCTTATTGCTTATGACGGTGCTAACACACTTTAGGAAACTTCAGATCTGCCAGAGGAACTAACAGAACTGTTTGCTATGAATGGGATGAAGTTTCCTTTCCTTTTAATCACATGTAAAACTTTAAACAGGAAAGCTGGGAAAATTCTTATCCAATAGAATGAGTTGGAGTAAAAATGGTATGGAGCAAATAAGAATAGGGAAATATATGCATATTTATTTGCACAAGAAAACATTTTCAGTTGTATGAATCACTGCAGTCTTACTAAGTAAATTTTTTTCCTCTTACTTTTTTCAAAGAGCTGCTGATCTCTCGAAAAAAAAATTGGGGGAATTAATCTTCTATTTATCCAAATGATTCTTTGTTCTTTCTCTGTGTTTTTGTTTGTTTGTTTAATTACAAGGAGCATTTGCGTGAAAATGGGATTTTTAAGACTTGAACAGCTTCTGATGCTTTTTCCCAGATACATGGAGTAAACCACATTTATGGTATTTGTAAACTAAAACAACTATTGTTTTGTAAAATTCCTTGCATGCTTTTTTTTTTTTACACTGAATTATTAGTGAATATTTGAGAATATGCTTTAGAAAGGTTCCCCCTGCCTCCCTCTTGAAAACATATACCACTAATGTATATAATTCTCCTCCTTCTCCCTCTACCCCCATCATGTCTCCTTCAAGACCTACCAAGGAACTCATATTGGTAGTTATCTCATTTCTGTCACCAAATAAACTAGATTTCTGCAGTTCCTCCATTCTCTAAAATAATCTTTTGCTACACCAAGTATTTTAAATCAGACTACAGTTTGCAAAAGTTCTTTCAGGTTTTTAGGAGTTTTTTCATCATTTCAAAGGATTTTTGTCAAGACTTTTAGTAAAGAAAATCAAGTGAATTTATGGCAAAATGTATCCACAGTGAAGTGGAAATACAGAAATAGAAATTTGGTAGGGATGTATCCTCTGGCAAAACTTCTAATGATTATCAGAGGACAGAGATACTACTTCCATGTGGGCACAAACTGATCAGTATATTACAGCAAAAACAGAAAGAAGAGGAACAGCACCCTGCTCTACAAGTTCTAATAACTGAACCTGAATATTTGTATCATACCTCATCAATAAAATGTTTAAAACTTTCTTTCAATATCTTCTAAAATGAATTGATTTTCTAAAATGTACATCAGATTCTTGGTGGCTGGTTTAGATAATGTTTTGTGTTATTATTTTCATGTTTAATATTGTAGTTATATTTAGTGTTTAGCTTATGGTTTTTGGATAGAAGATATGTATTTCTACTACTTCTCTCTGAGTTCTGCTTTCATACAGCATCTTTTTTAGATCATTTTTTTAGCTATTGACTGCTTGCAAAATGTGAAAATCATACTATAAAAGAGTACATTTTATGATTCTGTTTAATTACACAGTAAATTTTTCTAATTTGTATTTGAAGTGTGAAATACTGAACTTTAAGCATGAAAGTTATCAGTTGTCTGAGTGAAGTTTAATTATGATTTCTGTTCATTTAGATTTCTCATATTGGAAAGCTGAAAGATTTTCTTCTGCAACACAGAAAGGATTACATTAATGCTTACAGGTAAGTGCGTTGTGTTTAAATAGTTTTATTTATTTATTTGTTTTCAGATTTTATCAAGTGAACTGCTTAAAATTTATAAGCATAATGACTGAAAACAAAAAATAGATTGCTTATTAAGTAGCTCCCTGTAAGGTACTTAAGATGAATAATAGTGCTATCGGAAGAAAAAAAAATGGTCCTAAATAAAATGAGACACAGCTTGAAGAAGATTTCTGGCTCTTAGGAGTGAGTTCTGAAACAAAACAACCTGGCAGGCCAAGTCCAACACCTTTTAAGAACCTGCGGTGTGGGTTTCTGAAGTGGTTCCTGAGACTGCAGGACAGACTAGATTCTGTGATCCAGGTTAAACTTTTCATTCTGTGACTCTAAACCTACCTGTTGTCACTAAGTATCCAGTCAGTAGCATCAGCAGGTCCTGGAGGAGAATGGTGTGAACTCTTCAGACTCCAGAATGTGAATTTCAGATGGAAGACACCATTGAGAATGTGGTATCAGGGGCCAGCAGCAGTGTAGGATTTGCTTTTCTGTGACAAAAACTTTAGACTCGGCTCTAGTAGTTATTATTGTTTGGAGAAAGATTTGATTCTCCTCAGCCATCAGGAAACATTCAAAACTGCTGTGTCTGCTAACTGGCTGATAGCTTTAGTATGAGGATTTTTAGAAGATTAGAAAACAAGTTTGCAGGTTGGTTTTAGTAAGGAAATAAAAAAAGAGTATCTTGTGATCTGTGGATTTAACGTTCTTAATTAATTATTAAATTAAGTTATCCTAAGATGTAAATGTTACTGCAACTAATATTTTGGTGAACCAAGTACAAATAATCATATCATTTGAGAAATGGCAAACTTACTTTTTTAATGAAGCTCGTATTCCATGCAAACTTAGTAGTCATATTATAGGTTGCACAATATTTCATTCCAGAAATAGACAATAAGCCCTGGAACGTGTCCAGAGAAGGGCAACAAAGCTGGTGAAGGGTCTGGAGCACAAGTCTTATGAGGAGCGGCTGAGAGAGTTGGGATTGTTTAGTCTGGAGAAGAGGAGGCTCAGGGGAGATCTCATTGCACTCTATAGCTTCCTGAAGGCAGGTTGTGATGAGCAGGGGTTTAGCCTCTTCTCCCAGGCAACAAGCAGGACCCGAGGAAATGGCCACAAGTTGTACCAGAGGAGGTTTAGATTGGACATGAGGAAAAACTTTTTCTCCCAAAGAGTGGTCAGGCACTGGAATGGCCTGCCCAGGGAGGTGGTGGAGTCGCCGTTCCTGGCAGTGTTCAAGAGGCGGCTTGATGAGGAGCTACAAGATATGGTTTAGTAGCTGTGGCAGCAATGGTAGTGGGAAGACGGTTGGACTAGATGATCTTATAGGTCCCATCCAACCATGTGATTCTATGATTCTATGAATACTTCATATGTATTTCCACTTACCTAACTTTGCTGTTTTAAGTAGAAGTTTAACAGTTTAACAGTTTCCTTTACTGCAACAGAACATACAGTGAACACTATCTTTGGGGGAAATATATTTGTATGTGGAAAAATGCTCACCAAAATTGCCATGCCTTCATCACACCATCTTTTAAATCAGGATGATCTGCTACCCTGGTTGTGCATAGGGAAAGAGGTCTTCTCCAGGGTTCTGAGCCTTCAGTTTTTATTTTGAGATTCATGGTTAAAAACCAAAACTTCTAAAATTCCAACCAGATGTAAAATTGGAAGAATGTACAGTGCATGCAGTACGGTATTAATGCGTCCCAACTGGGATGTGCCCTTTACAAAAAGGCCAATGAATTTCTACCAAATGAAATTTCCAGATTCTAGGGTGTTGCCACTTTAAGGGAATGTCAGCAAGCTATTCTTGAGGTGACAAAAGTGTATCATTGTGGCAATGCCCTTTTTGGGGTGAGGGGCTGGGGAGGGGATTTTAACTAAAAATAACTCAATGTCTTATTTTTTTTCAGTCATCTGAGATGTGCACAACCCAGTTGGTTGGGGTTTTTGGGGGGAGGTATATCCAAATGAAACAGTGTAGGTAAGCTTCTCCTTTTAAAGGATCTTCTGAAACTGCACAACTTCCTGTGTTGTATTTCTCCAGTCCCTCAGCATCACTGCAGTATTGCATGGGGTGAGTCAGCCCTTGTCTTCATTCTGATTCTGCCACAACCCTGACTAAAGCTAAGCTGTTGCTGCAATCAGGGTAGAGAAAATGCAATCTAAAGTCATCCTAGGTTGAAGATATTAAGTCCCAAGTAAATTTTATACCTTTCTCCAAAAGGCTTCACAGGTATCAAATAGGAGTGTTATCTAGACAGATATCCATCCCCAGCCTGAACTGATCTGTCACAGTAATAGCGATACTATACAATCAGTGATATCTAAATGTGTCCCTAAGTAAATTTCTAGAAGATTTCTGGCACTGCTTTTTGTCTCTCTGAGATTTTAAAAGCAGTATTTTGTTGTTTCAAAAATGCAACAAAAAAAGATATGAAGATTTTAGATGTTATAAGTGTAAGGCTATGAGAGCTCTTCATAGTGAGTGCCAGTGAAAATGCAGCTCGGGGGTGCGGGTGTCAGTTCTGTGTGCAAGGTGTATGAGGAACTGCTTTTCCAAGCAGCAAGCAGTAGTGTACAGCTACGTGTTATGGCTAGCTTGCTGCTTTTTAATTCCTGTTGGAACAGGTCATGAACAACGCTAGGTGGAGCTACCAATTTGATACTGAAATAACTCTTTCTACTGTTTGAAAACTTCATGTCAATGCATAAGCTGAGAAACTGCAAATAATTGCAGTGAGAGAAGGAGTGGTTAAATTTGGGGTACTATTTTCTTTTTTTTTTAACAGTAGTGTGCACAAAATTGAAGTGATAAGAGAAGTAAAAATTTGTCCAAGATATTTTGGTCTCCAGAAGTTTTTAATTTCTCTTTGTAAACTCTATTTTAACCAGTTATCATGGTAATTATCAGTGATGTTTCACCCACCCCCTCAGGCATTAACTAAGGTGGGGAAAAAAGTAGTGTTCATTCTATATTAAGCCGTAAAATAATGCTCAAGATATCATCTGTGATTACAGTTGATCCTGTCATAATGGTCAAATTTAAAATACATAGTACTGTCAAATTCCATGCTACATTGCTTATGCTGTTCTACTTTGTGGATGCAAATAGGATCATAACATCCATGCTGTCATCTCACAGTCAGCAAATGCCGCACTCATTCAAGACAGCAGTTTTAATAACTTTTCAATATTTAGGCTGTGAGGAAGATTTTTAAACCATTTAATACTCAAAGACTGTGCAGGACTTTATGTAGGAGGTGTAATTTTGTTCATGAAATCTGCCTACTCTGTATGTTGTTGATCCTGCTATTTGTTTTTCAACTTCAGCATTAGGTGTTGGTGAAATTTGGCTTTTGAGTTACCAGGTTGAATTATTGTATGCCTTGTAAAACTTCATAATGTGTTACATCCAGATCTTTGATTGCTTCTTTGACCTTACTTTTGCAGACTATAAATTCTTTATTAATAAGAGTTTTTATTTTTGGCATACATAAAATAGCCTGCTACAGAGGGAATGTCTTTAATTCATTTTTAAAGGAAGATTTTTAGCAATGTTAAAGACAACTGGAAGAAGAGTTAATAGAAACTAAGACCCTGACCCATTTTATCAAACTTAAAATATTTAAACTGAAGTACCTAAATTGGGTCCGAAAAGCGTAAGAATAAGTAATTGCTCATGGACCTTCTTGATTTGACTGTTAGCTATAAAATCCGTGACTGGCAAAACTCATGGAACTGGTGATGCAGTGATCTAAGCTTACTGACTTACTTGCAATTGCACCTTTATCCTCTCCTCTTTATCACAATTCATTTGCTTTCTCTTGCACCTTGGTTTTCAGCTTTCTGTGATAAGGAACTTTTCTGTTTTGTCATCTTGCCTGTTTTGTCCTGTCTACCGTGATTCTCTCCTCTGGACAGAACTTCTGCCAGAGATGTGGTATGATCTTCCACTGACGGCATGAGTTACGATGGGGAGAAACTTGAAACTGGCCTGTTAAAACTCTGATTTACAGAGGGGCACATACAGAAGCTCCTCCTTCAAATTTCTATCCAAATGTATGGTTATTTCTTGTCATTTGGCTTAAAAATTGGGGGTTGTATTAATCTTAAAGTCTGTGGCAATAATGGTGAAAACTTGGGCTTTCTCTACAACACACATTTTAAGGAAAAATTATAAATAATGAAAACATTGAATGAGTAGCAAAGACTGAGTGACTCACATTGTTATTGGTTGCACATAATAAGGGAAGGACCAATAACAATATGTACCATTGCTTTTATTTAACATTAGAGCCTTGTCTTAAAGAAAAATAACTTAAATAATTTTAATTGTTTACTTGCTGGCTTCATATACACATTTCAAACCTAACAAAGCCTTTTGAGTATCATACTCATGATCAGTGAACACATTCAGTGGCAGGGTGTTTTGTAAGAAATGTGTAGCTAAATCATGAGACATTACATCATCACTGTTCCTACTAATAGTAGCTGTCTCTGAGCTGTCACTTGTGGTGGTGTTAACTGCAGTCTCTCTCCAAGAATCTTTGGAAAGAAGGGAAACTCAACAATCAAGAAATGCTTTAGGGAAGAGTATTTGAGGAGTGGAGACTTACTTGCTTCATCAAGGGGCCATCATGAAGCTGTTACTCCATCCTCATTTTCCATCTGAGTCTGTGTGCCCTAACATGCGCAAGTAACTCTCTAGGCATGGATTGCTGGATGATGTTGCACACTATTCCATACCAGATGATCTTAATATGGTCCACCTCTGTCTGGGTCCATGAGGAGATGGATGTGAGAATGGATTTTCTGGCTTTACATGTGCTGAGAACTTGCTTGTGCCACAGACTAGTAATAAAAAGCCCCATCAGTATAAGCTGAGGGAAAGATCTGTCCTAATACATTTAATGAAATGAGTTACTTATATTGCATGTGTAACTATCAATATGCCATCTTAACCGCGCTGTGGAAAGCCTTTCCATCAGATGTCTCTGAAATCAGACTATTTCAAATCTTTCATCATTCAAAAGCTGCTTTCTCAGAGAGTGCAAATTAGAGCATACAGCTTAGAAGACCACTGTTTACAGTTGTGGTAGAGATTTTGCCACGCGTTTATGAAACCCATCTGTCCTGACCAAAGGAGAGCAGTTTAGCTAGTGTAATATAAATGGAAACACTGTATTCAGCTGCTTTTCTGTAAGTTATTAAAACTAGTTTTATAACATTTAGAATAGTTTTAACAAGAGGGGAAAAAAAAATCCTGATGTTTAGATGTCAAATAGATGACACTGTTGGAAACAAGTAAAACACAGACTATACTGCTAATTATTTTGCCTTACTGTTTGCTGGCTAATCTGTGCTTGTGTACTAGCTAGTCAGTAATCAGAAACTAATTTTCAAGCCAGATGAACCATGTGCTGCTTTTTTTGTGTGCAGTCAGTCACATGGAATGGGAGTGAAGACATTTTCCTGTAATGTCAAGGACATTAGAGTAAGATTAAAAGTTTGTGGAGGATCTGGGAGCTCCACCCTGACTGTGGATGACCCTGACAGTGAAGATGCAGGAAGGAGCTGGTGGTTTTGTATGTGATGAGAGATGATGAGATGGGGTGACATGAATTGGCTGTAGGTGTTCCTGTGGCAGAGATTGCAGCAAACACAGGAATATCTGGCATTATTGCAGTGATGTAAGAGATCTCTTAAGGGTATGAGGCTGGCTTTGCAAACTAAAGATCCCTTCTTTTACTTGTATTACTGCGTTAATATGGTTACATTATACGTACCTTGAAGAAGTGGGGATATTTTCACACATAAATAAAAATCAAAATTAAAATGAGAATGTGAATTAAGGTTTTCTTTCCTGTTTTTAAAGGAAAATATAACAGGCCTTGATGACTGTATCATTAGGAAACCCAAGATGAGCGTAAGATAAGCTGCTGTAGGAAAGTTTTATCATCCTGCCATCTATGGCTGTGGAATTACTGTTAAATACCTTTATACAGTATGCTTTTCTGGTGGTGATCTACAGTGTGTTAATATTTTACTGACAGGCCTCCATTTTTATTAATTTAGTAAGAAAAAATATATTAATCCTATTAGAAAATATTAAATGCATAGTATATAATCTAAAATAGAAATAAATAATGGGAACAGGTTTTAATAAATCTTTATAATTGACTTGATATTAAAAATGTGCATTATTTCCCAATATTATTCTTTACTATGGTTTGAATTCACAGATGGGACTTTGAAGGACCTGGTCTAGTGGAAAGTGTCCCTGCCCAGGGCCGGAGGGTTAGAAAGAGGTGATCTTTAAGGTCCCTTTCAACACAAACCATTCTTTGATTCTATGATTTCATAGTGTAGCTACTTTAAAAATGAAGCTCAGTATTTAGGATAATGGAAACATACGTTTAAGTAAAACAAGTTCCTTTTTTTTTTTTTGTACTTTTTTCAACATTTGAACTGTTCCTTTATCCTGCTTGTTTTTGTGTTTTTAGACTTGAAATATACCCCCTTGGACTAAGTACTGAGGGTAATGATATATTTTCTAGTGGTGTTTTCTCGTTATCAGCTCAGTATTTGATTATGTACAAGATAATAGCATATATTGCCTTTTCTACATCTTTTACTAGTCAAAAAATGTTTTAAGCCTCTCAGCTTTATAGTAGCATTTTTATCAGTGATGGTTATTGTACTTTTTTACTTTTTTTCTGTGAAAATCAGTGTTGCAGAAAAGCTTCTGTAGAGATGGTGAGTGGGAAGAAGGTCTAAAACGTGTACTTGTAGATTTTAAGTTGGAGATTTATTAAGTGGCGGTTTGTCTTATTTTTCAGCCATATTATGTCTGAGTATGTGAGGATGACAGATACAGAGCGTGATCAGATAGACCAAGATGCTCAGATATTTATGAGGACATGTGCCGATGCCATTCATCAGCTGAGAACAGAAGGTAAAGTGAGCAACTCCTAAAAGTTTTTTTTTTTTCTCAGTTACTGATAAAGGCTAATATAATGCTGAATGTTGGATGGTGAATCTGAGATGCTTTTGGAAGGAGATTGGTGAAGTCTTATTGCCTTGTTGTTTGCATCTGTGTAATCCCATTGGATGATTGGTACTATACTTAATTTTCTTTAACAAGCCAGAGCATATGATTTTATTTATTTGTTGAAAGACACTAATAAGCAAGCGTAAAAAAGATAGTCCTAAATATTTACTGCTTGAATAAGAATTTTGCACTGTGGCACAGAGGTGTGAACCACAGCTTACTAAATTCAGTGATTGTCTCTTTTTAGCTTGTCCACCTGTAAGGTATTACAAGTATAATTTTTCCAAGTTTGAGATAATTAAATAACGTTAACAGAGTCCTGGTAAAGTAACAGCATTTTTGACAACTTGAATATGGGATCATTTACAATACTATCTTAAGAAAGTTGTAGAGAGAACTTTTGTTTTGCCATTTTCAAGCTGTCTTGCTGTATTTGTGTGTTTTATCAATATACCAAAGGTTTTCATCAGCTTTGAAATGCCATCTAAACGTAGTTTAGTGTTATTTAGAATCATTTAAAGTCAGTCATGCATGGGAACTACGTAGTGTGAAAATAAGAAATATTAATATACATGAATTAAAAGGATGCTTGACATGATAAATTCCAAAGACTTCGCATAGTGTATACACTGGAGAACTGAGAATGTTAGAAGTTCAATATTTTAAGCAGGTCAAGTCTCTAGATCTGTTTTGCTGTGCTTAGCTTGGTGACATCTATTCTTGTTTAGAAATTTGATTGAGGTAATATGACTCAGTAGCATATATAACCAGTTAATTACATAAATATTCTAAGACATTAGTTGTTTTCAGCTTTTGATTTGTTGTAATGGTTTGCTGTTTTACAGAACCTATATTTAAATATAGCTATGTTTAAAATAAATACTAACATATAAAATGTTAATAGGCTCTTGAATATCACTTGTATATCAACTGCAAATGCAAGCTTTTGTACAAGTCAGTAAAAAGTGAAAAGATTGTTATATCTTTCTTTTGTATTTCAGCACACAAGGGTGTCCAGTCTGCTCAGGTAAAGGAGCACAGAACAGCTGTCTTGGACTTCATTGAAGATTACTTAAAAAGTACTTCGTATTTATTGAATGATTAAAAATGAATGATTGTCTTTTCCAAGAAAGAAATCATACTCTTCTAACCTGAAGTTTTGTTTACTGCTGTTTTGAACAGGAGTGTGTAAGCTGTATTCTGAACAAAGAGCCATCCGAGTTAAGCGAGTGATAGATAAGAAGAGACTGTGAGTAGTGTCAAAAAATATTAACTGTGCCTTTTGTTTGTAGGACATTCAACACAACTATTATTCATGTTTAGATTCTAAGGAGATTGTTTTAATGCAAATATTTAGTGGGATGAGCAACTTCTGCTGTCAGCAGGTGCATTCCAGGACTCTGTCACACTTCTGGCACATGGAGTTAAGTCTGTAAATGGCAGAGTGCCCATATAGTGTTGTACTTCTTGTTTATGTAAATAATTAAAGCCCCAAATCAGTAAAATGTGGGTTAATAAATCTACTGGACTCGTACAAATGCAACAAAATATTTGTATGTGTCCCTTTAAATAATATTCTGCATAAAATAGTTTAGAATCAATCCTGGACGTTACTAATGTGTCTCAAAGATACTATTTAGGATACTGTCTGTTTAGGTTCAAGAGATGTTCACTTCTCTCTCCTGTTCTTTCTCTGTATCCTCTTTCTTTTTTTTTTTTTTTCCTTTTTTTTTTTTTAAAAAAAAACCCACTATCTTTCTGCTAAAGCAAGTGTTTATGTTGTGAATAAATGCTACTTGAGATGGCAGATCTTCATGGCAAGTAGAAACATGATTAAAATAAAAATCTTGAATGTAACTTATTAACAGAAACAAGAGTTTCTACTTCCTATCGTTGCATATGCCCAGGCTGCTAACATAGAGGTGAAAATGTCTATGAGAAGTTAAAGATTATGTGCTTGCTGGCTTTTTGGTCTGTGGTTTGGATTGGTTTTTTTTTCAGTCAAGTATCAAGAAACATACTTTTTCAGTTTCTTTTTCTGCTCACTCCCAGCTGTAAGAATGACAGGGAGAATGAACAGGTTTGTAATTTATTTAATGCCTGTGTCTTCTCAATCTGCATTATTAGAATTCTAACCTTAAGTTCAGTTATGTATATTTTAGTTTAACAAATTCTAGAACATACACATCAATAAATAAATTCTTGAATGTTTTCCTAAGACTTGATGCTGCATTATCAGTTTGGTGCTTGGCTCGAGTAGCTATTTACATTGAAACTAGAGAGATATTTTCAGAAGTCCATACGTACATTTTATTCACAGTGATTCATCATGATTAAGTACAATTAGATTCACTCAAATATATCGTCCTGAGACAGAAATAGTAATACAAACCAAAACCAAGTAAACAAAATACACCAAACCAGTTCTTAAGTTTGGTAAGAAACAATGAGAGAAAAGTAAGGCATTGGTATTTTTGTAACGTCCATAACTTTTCATAAGACTTACAGAAACAAACTATGTGATATTTTTCTTGTGTAAAAACACATATTCACACTGAAGAACTTCAAAGAAAGATAGCATGAGTCCTGCAGTTGCAGAATTGGCTAACAAATACCAGCTTTGCTGTTTGTTTTACTCATATTATTGTTTCCATGTGAAATCACAAGTTCAAGATTTCTCATATGACTAAACAGAGAAAACAGCTCTATTTAATGTATGCTAACCATGGAGCAATGAAAGAGCTATTTCAGAAGTTAGAATACCACTTAAATAAAGAGCAGTAAGGCATTAAAAATAACCCAGATGTGATGTAATGGCTACATTTTAATTTAAATAAAAATTCAATTTAAATAAATCACAGGGCATAAACCAATCTTTATGATGACTTGAAGAAAAATAGTCTTTTTTCATATGCCTTCAACTAGTTGATTGCAATATTCCAAGGATTTCAGCAAATGCTTTATGTGATAATTAGAACACGTTCTGTCACTTAAAAGAACTAGGCGTTCTTTAAATAGTGCATCCCAGGCATTTTGTTTAGTTCTAATTGAAAGCTTTGTACGTTGGCATACTATGCAAAGTCAGGACAAAAAAACAATAAAGCAATACATTTCTTTAAAAGTAAATTAATCCTAGTGCAGATCATCTTTCCTGTAGTTCAGTCAACTTAAAATATGTGTGTATCAGACAATACTGAAAGGTTTACAGTAAAATATACTTCATCATGTTTCCTTTTATATCAATAGACACCCTAAGCACTTCAGCAAATTGCCTGAGTGTTGTGATTTTCTTACATAAGTTGTCTTTAAGTATTAACTTATTTTTTTTTTAATTAAAAAGTTCACCCAGTTACTTCGGCCTAGTTCTCCAGAATGAAAAGCTGAGAAATAGAAACATAAGCAGCTTTTTCTGTAGAGGTACTTGGGTATTTTCAGTTTTTATGTTCATTGTCATTCAAAATTATCTTTCATTTCCATTTTAAACTTCTTTTTCCATTAGAATATCTTGTGAACTATGTATGCAGTTATTCAAATCAAGCTGATATTTTTATTATTGGGGAATTGGTGTTTTACTAGTATCAGAACTATTATTTGAACTGCATGGGCATCCAGATCAGTCTTTTTTTTTCCTCAATATCAGGCAAATTTGGGACTTGAGAGGGAGGAGATGAGAAAAGAAGAGTTCTTTTTTTTGTAAAATTACCAAAACCACAGTACTTGCAGAGTTTTTAGAACTAAGAAAGGTTCCCTGTTACTATTTATTCTTGTTTAAAGAACATAGTCACTCATTGATGACTAATGCATTATATTCTGTTTTTCTCAGAATTTTCTAGTTGTGGGTTAGAATTTAGACACAATACAAAGAAGGAAGGGAACACAAAATGCAGCACTTTCTGTTAAGCAGCAGGGGAAGACTGCAGATCATAATGAGAATAACTGTTGATTATATTTGAGAGGGCAGGAAGTTATAAAGGTGGCACAGCAGGTGATTCAGCCATTTTGTTTTCTGTTCTTTAGCTTCTCTAACAGCATGATTGCCAAGCATTTAGCTGTCTGCTGTGTAGTAGTTACAGGATTCATTGTAGGCAGCAATAAACCACAGAAGTTTACTGGAAAAAATATGCTGCCACTAATTTTGAACTTTTTTGGTGCCACAGTGAAACGTACTTGATAAATACTAAATATATAATCAATCACTGAATATGCTTCTCATTTTTTGCATTGCCTTTGTATTAAAATTACATAGCAGGGACTTAGGCGTAGTATGTCTACTACATGCAGTTTTTCTTTTCCTTGCTTCTAAATGGTCTGTTGTGTCTTTTGGCAGACAAGGTAAGGATGACTTCCATCCTGGTTAAACTATTCTTCAAAACTAGTTTAATAAAAATACTTGTTCCAGGAAAAAGACAATTCGGTTATATTTTCTTACTTTACCTTTATGATAATTGATGATAAAAAGTAAAATTGTAATTATTACTTGAAAAAAATTAAGTAGTGGTATTGGCTATTGCTACTAAGAAGAATTTGCAGTACGATCAAAATATTGTTGGGTTTTTGTTTTGGTGTTTTTTTTAATATATATTTGAATACACTGATTTTTTTTTAAGGGAAGTTTAATAAAATGTCTACTTTTTAATGCTATATCCTTCAAAATTATCCTCAACTCTGAACATGTAATGTATTTTGTTGAGGAAAACTGGTTGTGCTTTCTTTGCTTTTGTAATAATATTTCAGTGAAAGTTGGTAAGTACGTTTTGTGTCTTGACTGGAAAATCTTTAATGTGAAGCTTGCAAGAGTTAAAGTGTCAAATTCAATAATCTGTGGTTGTTCTTGTTTTGGAGAAATACAACTGTGCAATATCAGTTAAATTATAGGCTCTTGTGCTTCTAGGTCCAGACTTGAACCTGAGCAGACCAACGTGTCCAAATCATCTCTTTCCCCTGAAAAATCTTCACAGAATCCTTTAGATGATTCTGAAGAAAAACTTTCTGCTGAGGAAAGCAAAGGTAAGAATAAAATGTAGTTACATTTCACTTTCTGTGTCAAGGCCTGTCTGTTCAATAGTACTTTCTTCACATTACAAGGGCCTGTTCCTGTGACTTGCACCTTTTCTATTTTCATCTTCCTTGAGCTGATCCGGCTTTTGTGAAGCACATTGTGAGGCTGAGGAAGCAAAACCTTAAACTTTTTTACATGCTTTTTCCAACCAGCTGAAAAAGTCTTATGCCTTGCTGGATTCCTCATCCTGTCAATAAACTCTGTGAACTTTTTCCTTTTTGTTTATTTTTACCAATATCCATCTACTTGCATATCTTCTGAGATCAGTCTGATTTTTCCACATTCCTTTCACTGATGGCAAGGAACTGGAAAGTGACTCAATGACTTTCTGGGAACATTTTCTAGTTTTTAAGTACAGAGACTTTGATTTGGACACCTCTACCGCAGGAACTACCTTTCGGGTAGAATATGCTTATAAGAGGGGGGGTTCTGTCCAGGTCCAGTGCTTTTGGGTATGTTCTTCTCCACAGCATTGAGTTTCCCTGCTGGAGGGATTTCATCTTGTCTAGTGGGCATGAGACAGCCAGAAGTCCCAAGCAACATCTCTGACCCCAGGGTCATTTCAGCTGGTGCTGTTCTTGACAGGACTTGTAAACATTGCTTTGGATTCTTTTGTGGCCTGCTTCTGAGGCCAGGAGATGAGAATACCTTCTCTTAGCTCTTTCGGTCTGTCCTCGGATGTGTACACTGGCAGAACTTGGTTGTAGAGTGCCTTTCAGAATACCACCACTATGCAGATAATGTCAGGTTCCATACTGGAAGAGAAATCTTGTTTTTGTGATTGTGGAGTTGCTTTCCCTGGCTTGAGCTGTCTAGAGGAGTCCAGGGTACCCTGTGATTTGCAGCATGAAAACTGGTTTTGGACAGAAACAGAAACTGTATTAAATGTGACCATTACATTAGGATATTACTTCAGCAAGACAGAAGAATTGCACTGGATGGCCATATTACTCTGGTAATCAGTTATTGTTTCTTTAGTGATTTTTATTAAAAGAGTATCTGGTTGGTGACGTTAGGGCCATACAAAGAGTGGATTCATGTGAAGTGAGTACTCCATTTCTGGATGAAGACTCTAATACTGAACCTTTCGCAGTGTGCGAAAGGTTTCATTTTCTGATACAGCTTATCTTCCTAACCAGTTTGTCCATCTGCAGCCCTATAAGTATGCTTTTTTTTTTTTTTTTTTTAATCCTTGCAACTTTACCCTGAA
>JAAGAY010011843.1:0-10498 GCA_011801015.1 Ardeotis arabs
TCGGGTGTTCAAAGGGAAGCGGCCATTAAGGGCGGCCCGCCCGCGGCCGCGCTGCCCTCGCCGGCACCGGCCCGGGACGGGGACCAGACTGGGACTGGGACTGGGGCCGGACCGGGAGGGCTGCCGAGCCCGGTTGCTGCGGTGTTTGCAAGCTATACATTCCAATCCGTGATACAAACCGAAACGAACTCATTCCATAAGTAAATGAGACAAATCCCACCGAAAAGCGATCAGCAGTAGCGCGCTTAATGGTCTTCCCTGCATCCCTCGGAAAAACTAAAGCGGCGTCTTAAGAGTATAAAGAGATTACAGCCTAAACCCAGCGCAAAGACAACTCTGCCGTACAGGAATTTTCAGCCAGTCGTCTGAGGAGATAACTTCTTACCATCCTTCTTCGTAGCAGGTTGGAGAAGGAAAAACAAAAACGTTATGTGCTGCTAAGCAGGGGCACCCTCCCCCTCCTGCTGCCCCTTTTTGGGGGCCGTTGGCTGCACCCACCCTCATACCTCTTCTGTGGGGAAGAGAGAAGGCGTCTTCACAGGACCTCTCACAGCTTTTCCTGCATGCTCCCCTCACATGCAGTTAGTAAGCCAGGAGCCGGACCCGGACAACGCAAATGTCAAAATCTCCTCTCGCTTCTTGAGTTGTTTGCTCTGTCCATCCAGGCGTCCGCATCGCTGCTGCGGCCGACAGGGCCACTACAGCCACCCTGAGACTTCAGGCTTCTCCGGAAGAAGTCTTCCACATCGTGTCTGGCCTACTCAATCTCTCGGGGTTCGAGGGGGAAAGCACCTTTTCGGGAGAAGGGACGGTTTGCGGATGGAGAGGCGTCACCACCTCCCGCGCGGCCGGGCCCGCGCAGTCACGCAGAGAGGGGCCAACAGCCGGGGAGGTAACGCTGTCCCATGCTTTCAACTGAAAAAAGTGTTGAAAAGCTGATAGCACGTGATGGTACGGTATAATATGTTCCCTGTTCTTCACCGTGGGCTTCCATAAAGTTAAAAATAGCAAGTGGAAATAGCGTTTAAAAAAAACCAAAACTTTGAAGCAGTACATGCCCCAAGTCTACCTTCACCACATTTGCTCGGTTTACGATGGTTCTATTTTTAATGTGCATTTCTCTACTTTGGGGGGGTGGAGGGGGGAAAAACCTACACAGAGGTATCCTCCCAAGTTACTAAATGTAACCAGTTTCAGTTTTCTCTTGCAGTATGTTGACAGACCAGAGAGTAAACAGCCTAGAAACACTAACCGGCAGGTCTGCTTTTTCTGCGCGTATCATCTAACTGCGCCCCTAATCCAGCAGCCAAGCACCCCGGCGGAGTGTAAACTCGCCTGGAACTCCCCTTGCTTTCAAAGATTTAAGTTCTCCAAGATTTCGGGGCACGAGAAAGTCATTCTGAGACCAACTGCCAGCAGCCTCACTGCTCCCCCTAGAAGCTTGTTTCAGTTTCTTGTTGAGCAGAAATCAGATCGCAAAGCTTCCGAGCATGAAAAGTGTTTAAAGAATATCGTAGTGACAGGGCAAGACAATGAAAGAAATGCAGCATTTCTTTAAAAAAGAAGTATACTAGCACAGCACCAGCAACAAGGTGGGGCACGCGTAGGTACTTAGTTAAATGTTACGTTCCAAGGAAAAAAAGAAATGCCCCAGTCTCTACTGCGTACCCTTTGCTAAAAGCACAGAACCAGCTCCCTGGGTCCCACAAATCGTCCTCAGACCATGGCCTATGAAGTCAGCTGGCTTACTGATCGGATAACAAAAACGTGAAGGAAGCCTCCCAAGGTTTTCCAACTTTAGAAGAAACAGAATCTGCAAACGGTGCTTTCACAAAACGGGGAGAATTACAGCCGCTCTCCAGCTCCTCAGCAACAACGGGAAACACTAGAGTTAGGAGAAACGCTCCAGGGGTTTCACCACTCCAAGGTGGGAGACTGTCCTGGTGTGGCACATGTTCACACACGTGCACACTTGACACCAGTACCAGACATGGATGAAATGCATCATCACATAGCTGCCACGGAGGAAAAAGTTTTGAAACCTTAACTCGTGCTTCTGCTGGTCCCCAAAGAGAAAGTCGTAACTCCCCAAGTTACCAACTGTGCAGCTCCGCAGGA
This sequence comes from Ardeotis arabs, assembly GCA_011801015.1. NCBI lineage: Eukaryota > Metazoa > Chordata > Aves > Otidiformes > Otididae > Ardeotis > Ardeotis arabs. The sequence continues at coordinate 2,119 of JAAGAY010011843.1, forward strand.
GAGTGAGGAAACAGCGACAGGGCAGTCTTCACAATTAACCTGACTGGTAACAGCTTATTAAAATATCCAAGAGATGACATGGATGACAATTCACTTGTACCCGCCCCACCCTTTGTACGCTGTGGGGACCAACTAATCCACCCGACGAGGGCAGCTCACAGATTAGAAAGAATTGGCATTAACGGCTGAGAATTTCCACAGCGGTTGCAGAGCAAGGGTCTGTCTACCAACAAAACCCCAATGAGTTGCCACACGTCACCCAACTCTGTAAACTTTCAAGGTGGGGACAGTTTGTACAAAGCTGAGCAAGTCGCTGTGTACAACAGGTGTAATTACACAGAGATAAATTAATGCACTCGGTAAGGAGTACGGCGCGGAGATTACCGCGCAGCATTTACATCTGTTTTAAGACATTGCTTTTACAAAATGCAAATGATGTAGTATCGCATGAAAATACAAAGGCAGGTTATTTATTCAGCAGACTTTGAAGAAGCAGCATCAGTTTTAAAAGGCAGCGAGATGTGATCTCAAGGTCTAGGCGTTGCCACGTCTGAAGGTGGCAGATGACGCCTGACGGTGCCAAGCCCCCACACAAGCCCTGCACAGGTCGGCCTTTGGCCGCAAGGCCCCAGCAGTCCGTGCCTTGTTTCTGAGAGCCCAGTCCAGGCATTCAGCTTGTCTGAGAGCTGCTGAGGACAGCACACTGAGAGCTGAGAGCAACCTGCCCAGCTCGAGAAGAGCTCTGCTACGTGCATCTGCTTCCTCACCCGCTCAGCACTGCGATGGGTCCAAACGGCACATCAGCTCCAGCAGAAAGTACTTGTTCTTGTGCCGTGCCCTCCAGCCAGCTTCTTCCAAAAGGCTTTCTTCCTTTGATGAAGGAACTTGCAGCTCCCAAGGAAATCCTGTGCAGATGTACCTAAACCTCAACAACTTCTCATCTCGCGGCCTTTCTTTTACTTCTGTTTGTGCAAGGAGAGATGTGAAACTGCACCAGGAGCCCCAGCTTGTGCTTGGAGTGACTGACACCCCTTCAGGCGTGGTACTTGGGATCCCATCTCATGGCCTCGGATAAGCTAAGGCACCATCATGTTTTGTCCCACAATTGATGGGAAGTGGCTCCGAAATTGGACGACCCTGACACACACTCACTTGTTATTCATCTCTGAACATTGTTTCAGCCAACTGAAGTGAAAAAGACAAATGGTTTCTTTTTCTTTCACAAGTGAAAGTTTTACTCAAAGTTTCTCAAAAATTAGGCAGCAATGGAAGCACATGAGACTGAGAAGGTGAAGTGGCCAAAAGGGCACAGACAATAATGATATGCTAATGGAAACAATATTCCTTTTTTAGAAGAAATGGTTCACCAGCCTACAGCACGCTGAAATACCCAGAGCACGTGGATTTTAGTTAGCGTCAGGAAGCAGTAGACTCGTATCAGAAAGAAAAACCTCTACGATTGCAGCTGAAAAGCTAAAAGCCTTAGAAATACAAGTGCTACAAGGAGCCACCCTGTGGTACCAGCAAGCTAAGGGAACAGAGGGCAAGCCAGGGTAGACACTTGTGTGGGTTGGGATTTTTTTTTTTTTTTCCTTCCGGAAATTCAAGCCAGCCAGAGTGACAAAAGCTGGAACTGGCCCAAACAGCCACTTCTGTGGCAGGGAACTCCTTTGCTGAGGAACTGAACCAGAAAAGCAGAGGGGCAGCAAGCTCCAGCAGCTCGTGCCCCCACGCCGCTCACCTGCCAGGCCTTACAGGGGCAAAGCTCTCTGAGGGACATACGTGTTCCCTGCTGCCTCATCTGTGGGAATCCCAACAACAACAACAAGAATTAATACTAATTAATACTACTCTCAAAATCCATTCTTTTCTGTGTAAGTTTTCTGATACAGCAAGATCTCTCAGAACAAGGATAACAACATACAGCTCTCTCAAGGCTAAATTACGGATGTAACCAAAGACCTTAAAGGGAGAAGAGGTGGAAATTCCAGCCCAGACAGCACACCGTGACTCGTCCCTGTGGGTTGCGTGGGTACACACGCAGTTGTGGGCAGCTGCCCCAAACCTGCCTGCACTCTCCCCCTCACATCTCTCTGAAATGCTGCCCAGGCACTGCCACTCACCCATGACGATCTGTACGGCTGGAAGGCAGCACCCACTGGGATGATAAACAGCTCACTCTCCTTCCCAAATAGACTCACCGCTTAGTTTACCAAAGAAAGAGGTACGATCGCTTCGCTTTCCATCTAAATTCTGATTTAACAGGCCAGTGCCCAATGGCTCACTTCAGCCCCCCAGCTCCCATTACTACTGGAGGCCACCTCTTTAATCGGGAATGGGTGTGAGTTCTTACAAAAAATGGAGCAACACTGAGGAACTGACCTACTCCACAACATCTCAGCTCGTGAGGACCCTTGCTCACAACGTGAACTGACAGTTGCAGGGTCGGTTTTGTTTTCACCGTGCAGAAGCGGCACCAAGGACTCCCATTTCCATCTTTGACGGCTCAGTAGAACATGCCTCCTCTTATATGGAGAGACACAGCAATCACAGCGCTGAGAATTTCTGACCTTTGTCCTTAATAAATGGAAGGCACCATATCTAGGAATGAAGTCACACACCCGACGAAGCTATCAGCTGACATAAAAATACAGCAACTCATCTGCTTAGCAACACAAGCTGCCACCAACATCATTTCCTCCTCACACACCAAAGTTCAGTGCGCGGGCTCCACCCTGACTCAGAGCCGCCTGTAAAATTGGATCTGACTCGCCGAGAGGTCACGTCTCCTCGCTGTGAGCAGGACTTTCCACAGAAGCCATACTTCACTGGAACTTCCCAATGCGCAGCCCCGGGGGAGGCAGGGAGGGAGGGAAACGCCGCTGCAGTCGCAGCGTTCACCTGCCGAGGAAGCGAGGCACTGGCTTCCACGTTTCCATTCAGCTTTCCTGCAAGATAGATTTTTCAGAGCAGGTACTGAGCAACCTGTTCCTTCTGTGGACTGGGGAACAAGAGTGATCCATCATGATTATGTCCCGGGTCTGCATGTGCAAGGAGCACCCAGGTGCAACATTTTGGGATACGGATAGAAATACCTACGCATGGAGTCATTATTTGTTTTAAAATAGGAGGCCATTTAAAACCCATGACCAGACACACATTTATAATATCCTTAAAAAATACTTATAAACTTGTTATTTTCGCTACTTATGCTCACTGAGAAAAAGATAACGTTTAAAATTGTTTCTTGAAACAGTCACACTACAAATGCAGTAAGGAACACCTTAAATGGTTCAGTTTTATAACTTTTCCATGTATTTTTTTTGTAAATTGCTTCAGAAAATTGTAAGTCAACAACAATTTTTTTAAAATCCATTTACTTATATAGTTACGTTAGGTGTAGTTTCTCTCCAATTCATTCTTTTTCTGTTGTGAAAGAGGATCAGCTAATAGGATGATACCATTTTCTCATTAAACTCAGGTCCACTCCCCTCTCTGCTTGGTAAACTTCTAGGAAGAAGACTGAGAGGGATCTGAAGAGACCATCTGGTCATCCTCTGTCCCCCTCCCACCCCTGGCCGCACAAAGACAGGATAAAGTAGCCCAGACAATCCCCAACAGATGCTTGTCTAACCTGTTCTTAGAAACTCTCTGTAAAGCAGATACCCCAACTTCCTAAGTAGCTTGTTCTGGTATTTCACTGCAACAATTTAAAAGTTGTTGTTGTTGCATCTCCCCCCACTCTCCTACTATCCAATTTAAATCATCCTCCCACCCTCCTAATAGCCAGTCTGAGACATTTTCCCCTCTGTACGGATCTGATTCATCTTGTCTTTCCCCCAGCATTCAAAAACAGTTGATCAAACTTCTTCTAACCTTTTACACATTGGAAAATTTATCCAATTCCCTCTAAAAATTATTTTCCAGGGTTAACATCCTCCCTCTGTTCAGCATTTCCTTTTATATTCTACATCCCTCATTTTGTCTTGCCCTGTCCTGTATTTTTCAGCACAAAACACAAAACTGAAGGCAACACTGCCGCTGAGGCCTTACCGGGACGTAGTGGAGTCATCTTTACATCTTTCTCTATGACTTACATATGCCACCTATTGATAAATCCTAAGAGAGCATTGCATTTTGCAAAAGCATTGCACTGTCCATTGCTATTTTGTTAGACATTCTCTACAAACCCCCTATAACCATCTATCTTGATTTCTGCAAGAAACTGATGATTTTTTAAATTGAATTTCACTTTTGCATTTATTAAGTTCATTTTGATTTCTGAATGGATCATCCACAGTGGTCACCATCCTCCCAGCTTGGTGTAATTGAGACGTTTCATAAATGTGCTCTGCATTACATCAATCCACATTATTCTTTGTGTTTTCTTACACCGCCTTTACCACAGTAGTATCCTGGTGCCTTACAGCAGAGTAATTGGCGATGTCTCTTCTGTTTCTCTCCCTTTCTGTCTTGTCCTTGCTCTCTCCAGCAGGGCGAGCGTGGGAAATCTGGTTTCAGAAGGATATAGGGACATACATAAAAACACTGTACATTTATATTGAGGATAAAAAGTAAAATAAATCATTCCTTCCACTATTTCAGACCCACCCCCAAGAAAACTGTCTCATACGTAAAGTTTAAAGCTTATGGTAGAGTTCTGCTGCAACGGAGCAGCGAAGCTGTCATCTGTGGTCTTCATTTCATTGGCACAGAACACTTGAAGAGAAGGGCAAAACTCTGAACATGAATCAATACTCTACGGAAACACCATAATACGGAGGAAAAGGATAACGCACTCGCCCTCTAGCCTGCATTAACTACTGTGGGTATTGGGACATTCAAAAAGTGTGAGATACCTTCAGCAAACATGTAAGGACTTAAACTTGTTTCTATGATCTTCACAGTTTCTCACAACCCAGCCAAGTGCGTATCCCTTGCGCAGCACTTCATCGCAAGAAAAGAAACAACTGCCTGGCTAAGTGGAGTTTTATCATCAAAGTACTTAACGCACTGATAGTTGAACCTTACAAATATAAACTTTAAAACTGAATTTTACAAAGTCCACTCTGATAGCACCAACTCACAGAGAAAGGAACACCTCACTTCATCCATACATTTCACAGGAAAAATGTTAGCTCTGATTCCAGGAGATGCTGCGTACTTGTCATTCCTACAGACGTGATTTGAAAGTAGAGGTGTTCCATTGTGAAGAAATAGATCTAGAGCCACAGGTCAGTGTTAAAAGCACCACTTCATTTTGTATCTCTCCATTCTGCACCTTTTCTGCTTCTGTCTTGCGTAAATATCTGAATATTTGTCTTATCCTTAGAGAGGAATGCCTCAGCTCTGCAGCACTGAGGGAACTCCCCAGGAAACCTGCCAGAAACTCATCTTTTCCTATGCACATGTTTGCTTATACTTTGGGTATTACAAGCAACTTACACAATCATGATGCTTACTTGTACATCCTGGGCAGATGAACAGAACTTGCTTATTTCAGTCAAGGCAGAAAGACCTCCTGTCTTCATCCTGTGGCGGCAGAGGAGGGAGGGGATGTGCGCTGCATCCCTAACGCCACAGGTCACACTTCTCACACTTCGTAGGCCACATGCTAAGTAGCGCTGCGCTGAATGGCACAACCTTTAAGCCATGGACCAATTGCCTTTTCTCCTAAAAAAGGCAAGCCAGAACATGCTGGGGTTTTTTTTTTTTTTGCACTGAGAGCACAGATTATATCACTGCTTCTGAAGTGGCAGGGTTTTTACTTGAAGCTTTTCTACAACTTAACAGAAAAGAAGGTGTAAAACAGTTGCTAGAAGGTAAAGACAACAGATGCAGTAGCAGCATCAATATTTATTGTTTAACCTTTGGTGCAGGTTACCAACAGGACTTTTGGGTCAGAACACTGCACGTGCTGTCAGTTTTTTGTATTTAATAAATAGTCTACCACGCACCATTTCCACCTTGCATTCTGTAGGGAAATAAGAAATGTTGACAAGGGAGCTAAAAAGCCCAAACACGACGGCAGCCTTACTCATGCCAACTTCTTAGTAGATAAGTTTAATGATGCATAAAAGCTGCTCATTTTCTTTAGAGGTAGGCTTAATTTTTTAAGTTACATTTGCTGTAAGCTGATGGGCTACATTATAGACAAGGAAACTCCCCAGAACATCAATGAATCAATGTGAGTAAAGGTAGATATTCTAACATTTTGGCCAAGTGATCCCAACTCTGATACATCCACAGCTTAGTCCGACCGGCAGGCGGTTCTCAGGGCCTGGATGAAAGGGAGTTGCAGCAGGAGGGAGGAGCAGGAAAAGGCCCGCTTCCACCTGGAGCTGCTTTTTATAAGCCTCCTTGCTACCAAACAGGCAATCCCAGTGCTTAGGAGGATTGCTCCATGGGAGCCTTGCTGACAAAGACAAAAATACACAGTTTATTCTTGATCCTGAAAAAAACAAATCCAAAAGGAGAGCCTTCAGAGAAATAAAGAGAGGGATCATCTGTTCAGTTCAACATGCTGGAAAGACGTTTTTCTGTCACAACTCTTCACAGAGATTTAATGCTAGCAAGCCGCAGATTCCCAAATACAGAAGCAGCAGCAGTTATTGCAATGAAAGGATCAGCGCACCTGGGCCTTGGATTTTTGTCAAGCAGAAAATATAATTGTACTCAGAAGTTCTCCAGTGCCAAAGGCAGTAGCACATCTAACACCTTCTGCTGTCCTAGGTCTTTTTTACATGTTTATACCTAGGCACAATGGTATCGTAAGGGTGATCATCAAAGCCAGTAAGTCCGTAAACTTTCCTACCAGTCCCTGGAAACAGTCTTGTGAAAAACTTATACCACTACACAAACACACACACACACACACACACACACACACACACACACACACAAAGTATTGAAAAACTCAGAGGTGATATGTACTTTTAAACTCTCACTGCTCTTTCCCCTAGTCAAAATGCCATAAAATCCCAGCAGCTTAAACTGCTGTAAGAATTTAAAACCGATCATTCACCTCAAATCATAAGTTTTACTAGACATTTTTCACCCCCTTTAAAAACGAAAACCCCGATTCAGCTTTTAGCAGAAGTGAGACTATTGCTTCACCGTTATTAGATATAAGCAAAGGAAAAGAAACAAATGAACTTGGGGCCTGATGTTGTCGACGTTTGTTCCATACACAGTGCCTTACTCCGTACTCCTCAGCCCTAGCACACGTGGTAGTTTTTGCGAGATCGTGGCCTTGTTTTAGCGTAACACAATCAATCTAATTTTTACAAGGTCAGAAAAGTTGGAATAAGAGGAAACAAAATCCAGGCCGGTTGTGTCTGGAATCAATTAGGGCTTATGCGCTTTTCAGATGCTGCTTGTCTTTCTGTTAAACAGCATTTCAATGTACACGCACCACTAGCGTACCTGGAGGCACGCGCTGCGTACGGTACGTTTCTCCATTTATTTAAACCCACGTAAACGAGGGACGTCGGGAGGTCAAAAAAAAAGCAGAAGGGGTGTTCATCTGTCAGCACTGGAATGGTTCCACTTTGAACTTACAGCTTAGTTATCTGCCGCCCCAACGACCAGAGATTTGGGTCGAAGGGCCGAACGTCCAGGCACGTCTGTGGCGTGCTCTCCCTGTCCAAAAAGCAAAACAGAACTGAGGGAGTTGTCCAGGCAAATACCGGTTATGCCTGCTGACACCTTTTGAGCTTTAACATTTAGAGCAGAGAGAAAACGTTACTTTAGCTTTGTCCAGCCTGGCTCGTACTAAAATTAAAGCCAGTATCGGTACAGAGGGGATGTGCAGGAACGTACGATCCAGAGAGATCCTTGCTGCATTCACAAGTAAAATACATCAGAATAAAAATGTTCACTTGTTGCTAATGTTGTGAAAAAAATTTACAGGCACAGAAGTTCGATTGTCTAACCGCTTAAAGATCAAAATGTTTACCTTCGCTGCTTCTTTCCTCGCCTTCATTTTGCCAGGTACAAAAATGCAGTGAAATAAAGTGCTTTTCCTACACTGCAGTCACTTCTTAACGTGAGAAGTTGACATTATTTTGGAGACAGCATTATAAATAAATAACAAAGTGCAGCGGATGAAGTTTTAGACCTGAAATTTCCTGATATTTTTCTAAGCGGAACAGCTACATCACATCTTTGCCCTAAACGGGCAGCCACAGGGCTGTACGCCCCCTTGCCCCCCCCCCGCCCCCCCCGGGGATCCCAGCTCCTTTTGTGCGGGGGGCTGCACGCACGCGACCAGGGAGCCGCCACCCCCGAGGGTTCGGGGCCGGGACGGGGCCAAGGCCCCGGCCCGGCCGGCGCAGGCCCCCCGGGTGCCGGTGTCGGTGCCGGGGAGGGAGGTGGGGGG